>VDFB02376048.1:0-107508 GCA_007258455.2 Sequoia sempervirens | reverse complement strand
GATCTTTGGGGTGATATATAGCTAGAGTTTTCGAAGGAGCTTTTGAAGCAACCTTTTAGGACTTGCTTTTTCATTTTTAGGGCTTGCTGTTCCAGCTCCTTCAGAAATTATTTCAAATTCAAGTTCTTCTTCCTCATTATTTTGTAAAGATTCAACATTCAAATGTGGTTTTTCATCAAACTTTACATTAACAACTTCAACAATCTTATTAAGCCTTTTGTTGAGACATTTATAAGCTTTGTTGTGAGTTGAGTATCCCAAAAAGATACTCTCATCACTTTTGGATTGAAAACTTCCAAGATTATCATCATCCTTTTTGATAAAACACTTACTCCCAAAAATTTTAAAGTATTTGACAGAAGCAGTTTTTCCAAACCACAATTCATAAGGAGTGTGTTTATATTTCACCCTAAGCTGCACTCTATTCAAAATGTATACAACTGTATGAACAACTTTTTTCCAATACATATTACACAATTTAGCTTCATCTAGCATGGTTCTAGCCATTTCTTTTATAGTTCAATTCTTACGTTCAACTACCCCATTTTGTTGAGGTGTTTTAGTTGCAGCATACTGCCTTTTAATACCGTGTAGTTCACAGTAATCAATAAACTCTTGAGAGGTGAATTCACCTCCTTTGTCTGATCGAAGGCATTTGAGTTTCAGATCAGATTCCTTTTCAACCATTTTACGGAAGATTTTGAACCTTTCAAAGGCTTATGATTTGTGCTTAAGAAATGTGACCCAAACCATTCTAGTATAATCATCTACAAAAAGCATAAAGTATTTTTCACCATTAACAGACCTTGTTCTAGTTGGTCCACATAAATCAGTATGCACAAGCTATAAAGGTTTTGAGGAAGAATGTTCTTTTGTCTTGAAGCTAATTTTAGTTTGTTTAACACTTAAGCATTCTTTGCACACAAAATTTTCTAGCTTGTTAAGAATTGGTAAACCTCTAACATTCTGATTCTTATTGATTCTAACCAGATTTTCAAAGTTTATGTGTCCTAATCTTTTATGCCATAACTAGCTCTCTTCAATTTGGCCCATTAGACACATACCTTGAATATTGTCATTGCAAGATGAGTCAAGGAGATTGTACACATTTCCTTTTGTTCTCCTTCCAGCTGCAACAACCTTTCCAAGCTTGTTCTTAATCTCACATCCTTGCGAATTAAAAAGAACATGATAACCACTATCACAAATTTGACTAACACTTAGAAGATTGTGCTTGAGACCTTCCACATAGTACACATTATAGATAGGAGTGTCTTCATTCAGAAGAAGTGAACCTCTACCTTTAATTTGAATACCAGAGTTATCACCAAACTTAACATATCCACCTACATAATCTTCAAGTTTTATAAACTTGTCCTTATCGCCAGTCATATGGTTAGAACATCCACTGTCTAGGACCCGTAAGTCATTTTTCTTTGAATGAAAAGCAGTTTGAACCAACATAGTTTGTTCAATGTTGTTGATAGTCTTAGGTTTCCAAACCTTTTTAATTTTCTGCTTTTTAGAATGCAGATTAGTTCTGCACTGTTTGAAAAAATGTCCTAAACTATTGCATTTAAAACATCTGATTTGTCTAACAAAACCATGGTGTTGTCTAAGACCAAACTTGGGTATTCTAGAATGCATAAGCCTACAAGTGCTCACCTTATGACCAAATTTGTTGCAGAAAAAGCAATAACCATAGAAAAAAGAATTGACATTGTATGAAGGTCTATTACCTTTAAAAAACTTACCATGATCCTTACCAGATTATGAGAGATTTGAACTTGAATTTTTTACTTCAGAAGAGGGGTTTTATTTTGCTTTGTCAGTTGAGCATTCACCCTTTTCAAAACCAACACCAGTTTTATCTTTATAAACCTTTTGCTTGCTGAGCATCTCATTCAGTTTTAGAGTGCTTTCATATTTTTCAATTTCCTTCCTAAGAAGGACTACTTCTTGTTCCAGTTTTTGAATTTCATGATCTTTGCAACTTATAGTCTCTCTAAGGAAGACTTCAACTCTTTTAGCTTCTTCAAGCTGAGTTTTTAGAGAGATCAATTCTTGATCTGGTTTATGTTCTTGAGTAAGAACTTGTTTTTTAAGTTTTCTAACCTCTTGAAGAGCACATTTTAGCTCACTTTCAAGATCTACTTCACCTTCTTCAGTGTCAAAGGTGTTAGAATCATTTTGTAGAGTAAATTCAGCCATGAACAAAGTTTCAACTTCATCAGTTGATGAGTCTTCAGACTCAATATCCGATTCATCCTTACTAAACAGACTTTTCTTCTTTTTAAAATTGAAGTTTCGTTTAGGTTTGAAAGCCTTCTTCTTAGGCTGTATTTCATTTGTCTCGTTGTCATAGATTTGATCATCATAGGGACACTTTGCAGCAAAGTGACATATTTTTCCACAGTTAAAACATTTAAAGGGAATTTTTCCCTTATATTTTCCTGATCCCTTTTTAAATCTTCTAACAAAATGAGATTCTTTAGAATCAGACAACTCTGATTCACTAACATCGACTTTTTCTTTCTTTTCAGAGTTAAAGGCAGTTTCTTTTCCTATTGAATTGTTTTTGCTAGTTCTCATTTCATAGGCAGTAAGAATTCCTTGCAAGCTATCTAAGGTAAGCTTATCAAAGTGTTTCTTTTCTTCTAGGGTTGAAACCTTAGATTCAAATTTAGATGGTAAGGACCTAATAACTTTTGTGACCACATCAAATTCATTAACCTCTTGACCTAGACCTTTCATTCCATTGACAATTTCATCAACTCTTTGGAAAAATTCAGCCACTTTCTCATCATCCTTCATTTTCAACTCCTCAAACTGATGTTTGAGAGTAATGATTTTTGACAGTTTGACTTTCTCATTCCCTTGATATATAGTTTCAAGTTTTTCCCAGATTCTATGAGCAGATTTGCAATGCATGACTTTAATGAACACATCTTTAGTTAATCCACACAAGATGGAATGCTTAGCTTTGGCATTAGTTTCATACTTCTTTTTCTCAGCAGCATCAGTGGGAATAGTGGCAGGTACATTGTAATCTTCTAAAACAATGCTCCAAACATCAACGTCAAAAGAAACAAGAAAAGCTTCCATTCTTATTCTCCAGAACACATAATCTATTCCATCAAATAATGGAGCTTTGGTTACAGAGGCACCTTCTTGAGAATGTGCCATTAAAAACAAACTCCAAGACCAAGATCAATCCAAGGTAATTAAACCAAATAGAGGACCCTATGCTTTGATACCAATTGTTGGAGTTAAAATGAAACTGAGAGGGGGGGTAAATCAGTGTCTTAACTATTTGATTGATTTTTAAAATATTTAAACACACAGCTCAGATTTGATCTCAATATCATTTTGATTAGAGCATTCATAAGTTGAATGTAATCATTCATAAAAATAATTGAGAAAAATAATGACTCAACAGTGAACTGAAACACCAACAACATAGTAAACCAGAGAGAACATAGAAGAACAAAGAGGCACAATATTTTTCCGAGTGGAAAACCCTCCTGGGGTATAAAAACCACTCCCTAAATGCCTTCCAGGCTTAATCTTTTAATCAACTATTCACAATGCCTTATAGGCTGATTTTTGAGCACCCACTCAAGGAGCATCAACCCCTCATTTAGAGATATCTATCTCAAGGAGTACCAACCCCTCAAATTATGTTTTGTACAATAGTAATGTTTCAAAGGATTTCTCTGTTTTCAGTTAAGCACATATCTCTCTGTTTTCTCGTCTACAAAATACCTTAAAGATTCAATAATTGAATCCCTAAAATACCTCATAGAAAAGAAATTTACAATCTCTACATTTTTATTCAAATTTTTATTGCAGAGTTTTATCATACATTTTCATACAGCTCAAGAATGATAATCTCAGAATTACAATAACAACCGAACAATAAACTTAGTTTTCTGCTCCTATTTATAAATGCCAGAAAAGTAACATACTTCAAAAGTAACGGAAGAACAACCAACCAAAACAAGAGCCGTTTCACCCAGCTTCTAAAACTTGTGAGATTGTTTCTCAGGAAAAATTGTAATTCCCATGGCTCCATCAATCACTGTCGAGCATCCAACCAGAAAGGCGCATCAAAAAAACCTTCAATAGACCCCTGTAGAAGCCGTTACAGTCAGCAACAATAGAAACGTAAACATTCATGATGGCGGTCAGGTTAGGGTTTGATACCCAGCTTAAGAGAATAAACTCAAAAAGTTTTCCCTAATCTTTTCAATTCAATCGATGACACGTTATGCCGTAGGAAACTCTAATGTTTCCAGACAACCTTATGGTTGTCGCTTTCGCCAAGAACCACCAGAGTCAGAGAGAAGATATATCGAATACAACATGCTACACTGATGGTCTTCCTTAGTAAAACATTCTTTCGCCTAGACATGAGGAAACTTCTTACCGAGATGCCCTTTTAGTTTCATTCACAATCGCTATAACAGACAACTTTCAGGGAGACCTCTTAGAGAACAAACTTTGTCATTCCGAAAGACATTCGATACACATTGGTCACTGTGACAAATGGTTTTTCTTATCGACGAGCCTTCTATCTTGATTTAACACTGTCGATGTAACCTAATGTTGTCGGGAAGACGTTTCATAGAATATCACCGAAAGAATTTATTCACTCTGAGTCGCTAAGACTTTACCAACCTTTTGCCGAAAGCCTTTCATTCTCCTTTGCCATGACTTTCCATAGTCAAAGAGATATTATATCGAACACAATATGTTTCACCGAGAGCCCTTAATATTTTCCATCAGCGAGACCCACAGGGTTCGTTATGACATTATACCGAACAAATTTGTTTTCCAATAAGACCTTTTTGAACACGGTTGGTAAGACAATATGTCTTCAGAGAGACCATATGCTGATTACAACACTCCTACTAAAAGAAATCCACATGCATTAGTCGGAGAGACATAAACTTTTCGCTATGACCTCAACCCGATAGCCAAGCTCATGCCGATAGAGATTCTTTCCTATGCCGGTCGGTGTGACAAACCAATATCGCTGAGACCACATGCCGACATATTTAACTTATGCTAATATAACAACTGTCACTGAGACAATGAATAGTGTTATGCCGAAAGTTGCCAGAATATTAAATTCAATCAACATAACATTAGAAATGTCTTGCCGATAGGCAACTCAGACATTTCAAAGTGGATCGGGGAGACCCTGCCATACTCATGCCAATATGTGAAAGCCTGTGAAATGCAAAGAGAACCATCCTGACAAAGATTACCAACTTACAAGCTTTGTCAGACACAAAAATAGTATCCATAGATTGAACCAGAATTCTTATCACCATCATGAAATTGAAACATGACAAATAAATTTCTCTAAAAGCCAAGTGACATCAAAGAAGTGCCATTATAAATCATAAGGATTAGGGATTTTTTCATCAAGGAAAAACCATAAACACAACTGGAATCCAACACTACTACCACTCCTGCTCCCATTTGGTCTTGTATCTATCTCGATCAGTCACTATTGTATCCCGCTCCTGACGAGAGGTGTCATGCTCTTGCCTAAATTTGTACCTCTCCATAGTCAGTGCCTGAATTTGTGCATCTCAGGGATCGGGACTGTGTGCTTGCTATTGATGTTGGTGTGGTGGTGGTGCCTGTCGTAAGGGCAGAATCAAAGGACGTTGTCCTAGCACCTATCCCACACTAGGCTAATGTCCATCACCATGATCTTGTGGGTGCCCATCACCTAGCACCTAATCCTACTACTATTGACATTGTTGCCCATCATGGGGAGACTACTGTGCTCTACCCTGTCTCTTTTCTCTAGCTCTACTTGGAACCTATCCCCCTACTAGATCAATCAACTATATCAGGGCATGATGTAGAAACCATGCATCATAGGTAGGAGTAGTCCCTACATCATAAGGACCATTGACATATACCCACGTTCATGGAACAAGCGCTTTGAAATTATCGAACATAACCCGAGGGGGAGATTGCTATCCCTAGAATGTCTCTCTAGTTGTATGGGTGTAAATGGATATGTATGCAAGAGGCACTACATCCTGTACCTCTCCAAACTACTTAGCCACTTGATCGTGTAGATATCTCTCCACCATGTGATGCTCCTAGTGAAGCATATATCTAATCTTTTAGGCATAGAAAATTTGATCCTGGTCATCATACCATGGATGAGCCTAGATCCAGGGCCTCCATCTGAATACTTTCATATCATCAATCACCTACCTCCAGTATGTTATCCCTGTAGTGCCTATGTGTTGAAGGTTAGTGATAGCTCCATATCTATAGACAATTGGTTGATCCACATCAATGTTAGTGAGAGTAATGATAGGTCTGAGCACAACAATGTGCTCCCAGGCCCAAATATGCAACAATGTGACGTCGACCGCTAAACTCCATCCTCTCAGATAAACAACCTGGTGCATATCATGGTATAATGAGGTGAGAATGACACGTCCCCAAGTGTAGAGAGTCATCTTGTGTACCATCCCATCCTAGGAAAGTCCCTAGCCAAAGTTGAAGCCTTTGCATCATCTATCTGGAACCATTACTCTGCTAATCAATGTGCCTATCACCAGTTTCAAGTATGGTACATGCCCTTGTAACTCTCACAGGTCGATCTAATGCCTATCTACCCATAAGACATCTACCCGGAGAATGTCATAAATTGTGTCCATCCCAACATCTGTATCATAGATAACCCTCTCCCTATGGATGGGAACCCACAGAATGTACCACACATCCTCTAAAGTAATGGTCACCTCTCTAGTGGGAAGATGGAATGGAGATGTTTCATTGTGCTAGTGCTCCACCAAAGTTATCATCGCTGAATGGGTCTGAATTCTAGCATGTGCGCTACAAATCCCAATCCAATTGCTTCGAGGAAGAAGTTCTCATCATCACCAAAATGGAAAACATGAGAAATAATGCTAGGCTTGTGCTCCCAAGACATGAGTGGTCAAATGGTCTCCTGCACGCATGAAGTGAACAAAGTCAAATTTTCTAAAAAAATACAAAATTCTAAGTTTAAAACCCTAAATCTGCATTGCGTGTCTATTTTACATTTATGCCGGTTTGGTATTTTATAATTGCATTACAATTTGACAATTGCGTTGTTATATTCAATTGTGTAGTGACATTCAAATGCGTCGCTAGGGAAAAATTACCTAGTGCGATCTTATTTTACAAGTGCATCACAATTTGACAATTGCGTCACTAGAACAAAATAGCATATTGCATCATAATTTTGTAATAGTGTGGCTATTCTACAATTGTGACCCTAGAACAAAATTGAAAATAGCGACGTATAATGAAAAATACATCGCAACAAAGTAATTGTGTCGCCAACCATGACAAAGGCATCGCAATATTGCGACGCAATTGTCTGAACTAATTCAACTCAAAATTAAAGCGTGAAAAATATGAAATGAAAAAGGTTTCAAAGTGTGTATCGGGGTTCCTATGTCATCGGGTCGCCAGACTCTTGAACCTTGTTTGCAAGGTGTTGGGGGAGCACATGATCAACCATAGTGTCAAGTTGTCAAAGCAAAACCAACAATAATTCTCTAAAGCCAAGGGTGCAAATAAATTGAAAGTGACCCCAACCTTTATTTAAGCCTAAAAATTAGGGTTTTTGACCTAATTAGAGGGTGGAAGTGGGATTTTTAACCCTTTTAACCAATTTTTGAGCTAAGCAACCTATTTTGAGGTATTTTTTAGTGTCCTAAGCCTGTTTTCACATCTTGGAGCTTATTTTCTATAACTAAACCTATGTTACACCTTTATCGCAATCTCGACTTAAAAATCAAAATTTTTGCTCGATCTCTCGAGGGGGCAATATACCGGCATAAATTTTCACTAGGGAAACAATGTGGCATCTGAAAAATCAAGAATTTTTAATTTTTTCATCTAAGCAACAGCGTTGATTTGAAAAGCATCAATCTTTGAACCAATGTAACAGGTACCTCACTTCAAAGAGGGGAAAAATGTAGACACTAAAAATCATGTGATCAATATTGCACATCTAAATTTGATTACTAACACCATTTTCATCTTGATTCACCTCTTTTCGACCATTTAATCAAATAATCTTAATTGTTTAATTAAATTCATCATTTTCTTCTATTAATCGAATAGTCAATTTTATTAGGTTAATTCACCCCTTTCATGCTAATTTTCATCCTATTAAATTAAATAATGTGAATTATTTAATTAAGTTCCTTAATTCCTCTAATTTGATTAAATAATCTTAATTATTTAATCAAATATCATTAATTCCCTTTTTTTATTAAATGAGAATTGTGTTTGATTAAATCCTAAATTCATCCATCATGCATAATTAAAAAATGTTTTAATTATTTAATTAACTAATTTATTCATCCTCCCACTTGTGAAAGAATATTCCCATGGAATATTCCTCCATTTCAATTCCCTCCTAAATGGAAATATCTTGTAACAACCTCCTAAATTTTAGGATTTGTGCTTCTTCAAATCAATGAGCCATTGATTAAATTCATTAATCCATGCCAACTTTCAATCTCATCCATGGATTGAATTCTTGGTCCATGCCAACTCCTCTTATTGATTTTCATCCATTGATTAATCAATTCAATCTTGACCATTGATTCAACTATTTTTCCTATAAATAGTCCTCATTTCTATGAGAAAAGGATCCACATTCATTTAGAGCAACTGCATTATAGTGAATTTTAGAGCATTCTTCATGAGCAATTTCATCATTTAGCATCCATTTTTAGTTAACCTTCTATCCATCTTCAAGCTTGTTTCAACCAAGGGATTGGGAAAGGGATGACATTCCACATCAATTCAGCACCAATCCCCCAATGGGATGAGGTTTGATGCATTAAAATAGGTTTCCATTATGCATTTATTTGATATTTCAGTTTTAATAGCTTCTTTGTTTAATGTTTTCAAGAATTTCATTGGGAGAATGGCTTACTTAGTTAGATCTTGGTTTATTTCTTGTGATTTAATCATGTTTATCTTAGGTTATGATCATACTCACAACAACAGTCAATTGATTGTTTACATTTAATGTTCGACCCGATGTAATCTCGATTGTTAGGGTTGATGTGTTGACAGAGGTAATATCAAGGCCTACTATATTTGGAGTGCGATTATGGGGAAATATTGTACGGAAAATTTGAGAGATGGACTCAGATGTATTGGTAAGGATTATGTTTTGCAAAGGGTCTAGCAAGAATTTTAGACAATCGTATTGTTGTTGGTCCTTGCCATAGGTGTTTTGCATAAAGTTTGCAAGTAGTTCATCCTCATCCTGTGTTTCCAACATAGGACTATGTTCAATAGTCATTAATATTTGTAATGATTATTGATCATTCTCATCTAGGGTAGGCCATACGGTTTGATCCAAATCTATATGTGGCTATGTAGGTTGGTATATGACTAGCTTTTTGGTCACATTTCTATTGGAAATGATCATGTTACTAGACCTAAAACCTATGAAGCATCTGTAGTATCCAACCAATGGCTTCCTATGATTAGGGGGTAGTCTTCAAGGTTTTCTTTAGGTTGTAACACCATAAAGTCTCTAGGTTATTTCTATGAGCCCAACATAGTAACCAAGTCTTCTATAATTCTCTTTGGTTTTATTATAGACCTATATGCTAATTATAACATAGTAGGTGTAGGTTTGAGATCCATCAGTTGTAATTGCTTCATGGTTTCTTTTTCATCATGTTGATGGCTGCTCCTAGGTTAATTAGGGTATTCTTGATGAGAATTCCTTTTATTTTGACATCTACAACAAGGCTCCCAAGGTCTACATATTTAGGGACAACTATGTTTCCTAAGATAATATTTGCAAGTTGTCCTAAAACATGCACAATCTAAGGGTCCTTACATTTTTTGCTTGGTTTCTTGAGGCATAACTCTCTCACTATCTTGGTATGTATCTTAATTTCATTTATGAGGGGTATCTTTATGTAGCCATATTTGAGTTTTCCTAACATATCAGATTCAACTTCAGACTAATGTTTTTGTATAGTGAGTCTCTCAAGGAACGAGAGTTCTAGAATTATTTTTGTTGGTTTAACCTAATTTTTTTCAGGTTCCTTAGGTTGCTTGCTTGTCCATGGTTTCTTCTGGGAGTTCCTCATCAATCAACTCTATGATCTAAGGAGATGAAGGACCATCTAGCATTTTCCATGATTTGAGGTAGACATCACTCACCTCAACCTCGTAGGTGGGGTATTGGATGGTTTCATTAACATAAACCTATTGGACATGCTTCTTTCTGGGGTTAGGTACATGTTGTGTTGGTAGCTGAGGTTCTCTTGGTGGTGATGGTGCAACCATGGTTGGATTTGGCATTATGGAAAGTTATTGTGGCTACAAGGTTTGTTGTGGTTGTGGGTAATTTACATTTTGGTTTTACCATTGTTCACCTCCTCACCACTATGATGGTCATTGGTTCTTTTGGGGTGGCCATTTGAAATCATAATTTGGTCCTTGGTAATTGTGTGGTGGCCATATTCCTTGTTATTGTTGAGGCCAATTAGAGGCTTGGGGCATTAGCCATGTGGATTTTTCACATTAGTCCAAGGCTAAGGGTTCCAAGTTGAGAAGTTTGAATTACTAGGTCTGGAAATGACATATTATAGGTCAAGGGATCTTGGGCCATACCTTGTCTTGGTTTCCATGGATTGTGTTGGGAAATGTAGAATACTTGGCCTTTTTCATCCTCCAAGACATGAAAATTTGGCTTTCCTTGCTTTTCTTCAGAGATACTAACCTACTTTTTGCACTTACAATTGATTCTCTTCTAGTGACTGTCTGGACATAATTTTGCTGGGGTTTTCTTTGCTTCTTCCTGCTTCTTCTTCATGTGAAGGGTATCCAATTGGGTAGCCACAAGGATAATGATTTCCTCCTTCATGTTGGATAGAATATTGCTAAGCTCACCCTTGAAACTCTAGTAATGCTTTGTTGAGAAGAGAGGTCCTATCAACCCTAGTATTTTTTATGAATGACCTGGAGTAATTTCTGCAAACTTTACAAATCTCATCAAAATGTAGATGAGAAATGTCTCCAACTCCAATAAGATTTAGAAAATCCATGAAAACTTCATGGACATCCCTTAAAATACTAGTTTTAAGGAGTCAATAGAAAGTCAATGTTGATGTGATTTCTTGAGGTAGAACTAAAACCTCTCAACATAATCTTTTAATGGCTCATCTTCTCTTTATGACATCCTAAAGATGTCATCCCTCTTTCTATTTGTGCCTCTACAGTAATCCTGGTATTTTTATAGGATTTTTTTCTTCATTGTATTCTAGTTGGGAACAACATTTCTTCCTAACCCCATGAACCAATGTAGAGAAACATCTTTTAGTGTAGTTGGGAACAATTTGAGTTGATGGGCATCTACAATGTAGTCATAGCTTTGACATAGCACATCAAACTCAAAAGGAAAGGTGTATAGATCCTCCATAACCAGTCCATAGAAGATGGGAGTGCTGAAGGAGGTATATTATTTAGATCAACAACCCTTTTTTGGTTGGTTATTGAGAATTCAAATATTACATGCTCTATTGGATCTTCCATTGTTGCATCACCCATGTTAAAATGTCTTCTAGAAGCCTCCTCTGTATTTGGTGTAGCTACCGATGTAAGGGATAATTATTCTTCATTGATTCCCTCAATCTCTTTGCTCTGTCCACTAGTTTCTTCACTTGCTTTATGTATTCAGGGGGTAAATCTTCCCAGAGCATCTCTCTGCCTTCGCATGCAATGGTTCTAGCTTTTAGATCAGTGGTTCCTACACATTGTTAATAAGTAGTGTTGTTGTTGATGCTTAATTACCTATTTACCCTAATATTAAAACAAACTTTAATATCCTACAAAAGCTTTAAAATAATTTAAAAGACATGAAAGAATCCTAAATTTAGCACCATCCTCGGTAATGATGCTAAAAATGTAGAGCCAACTCTAATGTCTAATTAACTTGGTGCCACTGGGTGCACACATAGCTTAGAGGACATGAGGATACCTAACTAAACAGTCCATCATTCACAAGAGGGTTTCATTAAATTATCAACCAAGGAGTCATAGAACTTTAGATATTACTGTAAAAGTATATGCATTCACAGATTCTGAACATCTACATCAATTGTTTATATGCTAATAAACATATGCAAATACAATAAAAGCTTGAAATTAGAATAAACTGCTAATTCACAAAATAAAGTAAAAGAATATAAACTGTTACCTTATGCTACGGGTACCTAATGCTTAAGACTATAACTGTTAACCATTTAAATTGCAGTTTCCTAACTCAACTAATCCTCTAGAGTATGCCACATAATATTAAGATACATAATCTAATTTATGAATTATAACACATTAATTCATAAGCATATAATTGAAATCTACCAATTGAATTCACAATGCATCTAATAACTGAAATTAAAGTGGTTCAATAATACCTCAAGTGGCCCTTGCTTGAGTTGATGCTTCCACAAGATTTTATCAAACAATCACTCAACAAAATCATGATATCAAATCAATTCTCTTCTATTGCATTCTAACACTAAACTATTGCACAAAATCTAACAAGAATCTGTTGAAGATCTTTGTTCGATAAAAAACATTCTATTCATAATAGTGTTGCTAAAAATAATGTTATTTTAATGCTAATAACTAGACCTCCTCCTTGACAGAAGATCCCACTATATAGGATATGTGTGGAGTTTTATTATTTATGGACTGAAAATAGACTTATAAAATAGATGTCAACTCTTCCTCAAGGATAGAAAGAGGAATTGAGTTTTGAAACAAAAAAATAACTATTTGAAACATGAGTAGAAGAACCAAATATGGACTCTATGTCCAACAAACTTAACTTCTCATAACAGAAACATGTTCAATCAAAAAAATTGTGTCATAACTTGGTCTTGTTGCATTTAGAATCCTTCTCCTCGCTGTCTTATTGGTAGGTAAGATTAATATTAAGTGAGTCACAGACCAATCAATAAATTATCACCTTCATCTTTATTTGAAAGTGTCACACCCTAGTCAATTGACTTCTTCTCTGTAATAATCTATAGTCCTTATGCTGCAAGCTGAGAAGCTTGTTGCTATGGGTTAACAATTCTTCTTGCTACAAGTGTTAGTGTTATTCCTAAGACATATTCATTATTAAAAATCATAAATTAAACATAAAATCCTACTAAACTTCATAGACATTCATACATACACATATTAACATAACATGTTTTCATTTTTAAATGCTTAAAACTGATTAAAAGTATATAAAAGGCATACAAGGTCTGGTAATGTCTTGAAGCTTAGTAGAAAGAAATGATAAAAGTATAAAATAGTATAGGGAAACTAGCCAATTATCAAGTCCATCACTCTATACTCTTTATTATTGACAAGATGTTGCAATGACACCCTCCAAGAAGGAAGTTTGACCTCAACGGGAAAGATTGCCTCAATGCCATGGACTAGGGATATGGTGTAGCACTGATAGGCATTCAAATACTAGTACACTAATCCCATAAGTGGGATTAAGTTTAATGTTTTGTTCACAAACAACATCATTAACTATCTCCTTTAGGTTCTTTAGGATAGTTTAATTGGATGCCTTAGCTTGACTATTACCTTGGGGGTAATATGGTGTGGAAAAGTAATGCTGGATATGGAATTATGAATAAATACTTCAAACATCCTAATTTTTAAAGGGTGTACCATTATCTATGATGATGGTGTGGGGGACACCATATAAAAAAATTAAATAGTTAAGGATGAACTTCACTATCTGTATACACTCAAATTTGGTCTGGAGAAAATTAATTAAATACAAACTATTTAATTAATGATCTTTAATTCTTCTACTTATAAATAAATTGACAAGATTTATTTATATAGTTCAATTCTTTAAATTCTTCTTATCTTAAATCATTTTCTTCATGTTTTAATTAAATAAAAAACTTTAATTAGTTTGTTTTATTTAATTAACTCCCTTTTATTAAATTCAAATTTTAATATTTGAATTTAGTCACATTTCTACTAACTTCTCATCTTCCACCTCATCATGTGTCTCATGAAATTAAATATTCTTAATATTTAATTGGCATTTATCTTCAATAAATTCTAACCAATTTTGAGACACTTGGCCTTCACCTCCATTTGATTCTTCTTCACACTTGGCAGTTTGTTCTACTAAAGGCAACACACTCCTTGATTCTCTCTAACCTCTTCATCCTCAACCGTCGATCTCCCCAGAGCAAATCCAAACCGTTGAATCCTACCACATAGGCTGATGCCTTAGAGAAATCTATAAATACACCCTCATTTACAAAATTTCATATAGAGAGTTGAGCATAATTAAACTTTGCAAAAATTTAGAGCATTGTCATCCTAGCATTAGCATTCTAGTATTTGCATCTTAGCATCATTTAGTTTTATCATGGCATTACCATTAGTTGCATCTTAATCATAGTAGTTTAATTGCATCATTTCCATTATCAATATAATAGAAACATCTTAATCTTAGCACATCACCTACAACAACTTAGTAATCATGTAATTTAGGAAGTATTTTCTTGCATTTCCAACATCTCATTCTTTAGGTTGTCATTTGGAAGGTCATGTGCACAAACAATCTGAGAGCAAAAATGACTTGAAAAATCCTTGGAGATAGAGGACAATGAGACACCATTAAAGAGTTTTTTGTTTTGTTTTGATTATCATTTTGAATTCTCTAATATAATGTTTCATTGGTGTGTTGAACTATTTTCTTATGCACTCACATTATTCATACACACATAAATTGGTGCCCACCGTGGGGCCTAGCCCTATTTTTTAATATTTTCTAGCAAGTTTTTGTCTACAGGTTTGATCGTGAATTTCAATGTAGTGCACCCAAAGCTTCTTTTAGTGCATCTACTTGCTCTTTTGGCGCATCCAATCTCTGTTTTAGCGTATCTGCCTGTTCTTTCGGTGCATTCAGTCTCTGTTTTAGCGCATATACCTGTTCTTTTAGCGCATCTTCCTTCTCTTTTGGCGCATAGACATGATTTGGTTTTCCTTTCTTCTTTCCAAATTAGCGAATTTAGGGTGTTTAATAGCACATCTAGTGAATCTTTTAGCGCACATAGTCTCTATTTTAGCGCATTTATCTTTATTGGCAGAAACTTAAAATTCTAGAAACTGATTGATGTCTTTATGTTTTGCAGGTGCTTTAAACACTATCAAAGACAATTATTTGAGACTACTAATGGTGTTTGCAGGGGTTGGAGTTATTTTTATCTTCCTTTGATTAAATTAGGCATCTAGTTTAATTACGAGGTTAATGAACACCATGTATGTTGTGCTTGTAAAGTGATAGGCCTATGCTCTCCCCTTTACTAGGTGACCAGAATGCCAAAATCACTCTTTCAATTTATTGCAATAGCACCTGTGCCATAGAAAAAAGTACCCTTTTCTTGATATAGGAATAATTCATGATAAATGGACTTAATGAGGCCTTGATTCAAGTTTTGTGAGGCATTTTATGCATCTGCACTAGGTCTTGGACCCTTGCAAATCGAATAACATGCTTTTAATGATGTCTTGTAAAGGTTTTGTAAAGTGTTGTAAGATACTTTCATGCTTTTCTAGACTTAATTAACCTATTTCTCCCTAATTCAAAATTCAAAATTGTTTTTAACAACATTATTACATCAATCTAGAAGGTTCTTAACTTAAATTAGTGTTGTAATGTGTCTTGCACATTCACATTGATTTTTGTGCCTTCCTAGGCTATGTGGACCTCATTTGAGTGTTGTAAAGTGTATTTAATCACACTTTCACATTTATTTATGTGTCCCAAGCCCTATTTTACATTTACATCATCACTAATAGGCCCCTATTAACCCATATTGTGCATCCTGAGGCATAATTTGATCAAATAATTGACATAGTCATCATATAAGCCTAATTTTCTTACTTCTCGATATTCCAATTAGCAAAAATGGCCCCTGTGGGACCCATTCACCATTAGTTGCAAATTAGTCCCATCTAGGTGGGACCCATTTGAGCCATTTTTAGGGTTTTGCGTAGGAAAAAATAGGTTTTAAGTTTAATTTTTCTCCATGTTGGCCTTAGGGATCCAATTAATGGGAAAATAAGGTGAATTTCCTATAAAATCACCTCTCCTAACTCATTTTTACATTCATTAAATTAATTCACATCCATTCTTCATTATTAATCCACCAATCTTTCATCTCAAGTCAAGCAACTTAGGGTTTTATCATTGCAACATACCAAGAGAGCTTCTAAAGACATTCAAAGGATAAGTATTCATGTTGTGCTACAAAATTTCAAGATCTATCATCATGGAAAGGTAATCTATTCCATTATTTCATGTTTCATTCCATTCTTTCATCATTTTGGTTTAATTACCTAAATGGGGTTTGACCAAGGTAAACCCCCATGCACTAACATTCACCATTTCTTCTTCTCTTCTTATGTATTTGCAAATTTAAGACTCTTGGAAGCTTTTAATTTGTTCAAGATCAAGTTACAAGGTTTCTCAAGTCTTCTTCTCATTCAACAAGTCAAAATATCAACAAAAATCCATTTTTAGACCTATAAATCAGAGTTTTAGAAGTAGACACCTGTGGGGCATCAAAGTGTAGATCGGAAGCTTCAGAATCCACCTTTGAAAATCCAAAAATTTAAAATTGGACTCATTTACCATGGGTGGCGAATGAGTCTGACCTCAAGGTCAATTTTTGGATTTTTACATTTTTAGATACCCTTTTGTCAAAAACGGGTTCTGGTACAATTTGGCAGAACTAAGACTGATTCGCCCAGAATGGAAAATGAGTCCCACCAGGCCTAAATTTCAACATCAGTAGCATTGCAGAAGTCATTTCCAATCCTCATGCATATCTCAGGTGCACACTTCAAGTTTCATTCATTTTTGTTTAGCTTTGCATTCATTTCTAGTTCATTGTTTCATTACACAATGTGTTTTCAAACATCACTTATTTCTTAGGTTTTGTATTCATAATCGATCAATTAATTCATATAACTTCATTTATATAATCTCATTTAGTTCAAATAACATCACACATAACATAAATTGAAAGAACCTTTAGCATTTTTGGCCTACCTCTCTCCTTTTAGGTGAAAAAACCTAGAAGGGTTAGAGAGACATGTGGTGCCAAAAATCTATGGTTCATTTTGGTGAACCTACTTTTTGAATGCTTTATTGACTGATTTGGAGTCCTTTCACCATCATAAATCTAACTTGCATTAGGATTTGCATGATTCATTTGCATGCTAGGTGTTAAATTTTGCCTTCATTAAAAGTGCATTTAGGTTGCATTGTTGGCATCTAAATTCATTTCTATTCTCTGAAATTCTGCATTTTTCAATTAGTTTTGCATCATAGCAATCATAAAGCATCAAAATCCCTCAATTTTTTGAAATTTCTAAAAAAACTCCATATTGGGACTCATTCGCCACCCTGGGCGAATCAATCCCTTTTGGCCCTTGAAATTGCATTTTACAGAACTCAGAACTCTATTTTTCAGCTTATGTTTGATGCCTTAACCTACCCATATCAATTATTTTCATTTCTATAGCATGCATTTCACTAGATCTCACTTAAATTAACTCATTTCATGCATTGTTTCATTTCACTTTTTCATTCACAACATTTCATTTTCAGAACGTTGCATTGTGTAAATAGAAAATTAGCTTACATAAAAACTGAAAATTGCATTTCCTTTTAAGTTATTACATTGTATTTTCTTTCCTTTTACCTCATACCATGTTTTGTTTTAAAAGATGTGGTTTTGGTTTCGTTAATAGTGGATTGTATAAGTACAACATTCCCTCTTACGAGTTCAATTTTGATTACCACAATGTAGACTTTAAGAAACATGATCAAACCATTGGTGCAATCCTTAATCTTACATTTCCCATTGGTGAGAATGGTAGTTTAGAAAATCCAAACAATCATACTTGTTCTTCTCCCAATACCTCTCCTATTAGTGATGAAGGTATCTTGGTGCAAGAAGTTACAAGCCTTGAGGGTCTTGATTGTCCATCTCCTTATTCCCCTTTGGAAAATGTTAGACAACAAGAACATGAGATCATAGACACATTCCTAAACATCACCTTACCAAGTCTCCATGGTCATGACAATCAAACTTTCCCATCTCCTAATATCCCTCCTTGATGTAAAGAGGATAGGTTGGTGTTAGACGATATCCCTATTAAGAATAATGACACCCTTGATCCTCCCTTCCCTAATGCTCCTACCATTTGGGACAACCTCTTTGACAACCATATTGGTCCTTCCCTTGATGCCTCCCCCACTTGTGATGAAGCTACTTTACAAACCTCAAACTTGGATAACATATTACAAGCTCTCCTAGTATGGTAGACAATATGGAACAAGAGAATGAGACCTTAGAAAAAACCACCAATCAAATACAATCTTCCCCTACTCTCCCCACTATCAATAATCAAACACATTCAACCATTAATAACTCCCTTCATGGCGATGAAGTTATTTTGGATGAACTAAACCTTAATTCTCACAAACATGTGGTTTGTTGTTCTCCTAAGAACTCTCCTCCTAGGGAGGATATTATGACCCAAAACAAAGATAACATGCCCTTCAAAGAGAATGAAGAATCTCACTTGTTATGGGATGTTAACATTATTCAACCTCAACTCATTCTTTACCCACCCTCGCATAAACTTAATTCTTCCAATAAACCTCAATACACCCTTTACCCACCCTCGCATAAACTTCATCCTTCCAATAAACCTCAATACACCCTTACCCACCCTCGCATAAACTTCATCCTTCCAATAAACCTCACTACACTCTTTACCCACCTAAAACCAATGAATTGAAACAATCAAGTAATGTTACTGTTGCTCATACATATAACACTCAAAGTAATCCACAACCACCACAACCAACCCCACCCTCCTTACCTTTTCCCAATCCACCTAGTGCTCCTCGTTACCTCCCACACACAAAGGAGTACGATATTGTTGAAAAATTAAAGAATACTCCTACAAAGATTTTCCTTTGGGATTTACTTTAGAATTTTCCAAATTACCACCATATTCTTCAAACAGCCTTAAAAAAAATTGAAGCTCCTCATGGTACATCTCTTAATGATGTGGTAACTCTAATTCATAAAAAAAATCAAACTAATCTTGACATTACTTTCCATCAACATGAGCTCCCTCCTTTAGAGTTACGCAAACAAATTGACACTTTCATGATCATTGCTCGATTCAATCACATAGGTATCAAACACACTGTCATAGATAATGGTTTTTCCATTAATGTGTGTAGTGTGAGTCTCCTTGATCAATTATATATTGACAGGTCACAAATAATACCTGATTCTGTCTCCATTCGAGGATTTGAAAATACAACAAATAAACTGCTTGGGATAATTACTTTTCCTATTACGATTGGAGTGGCTACTTTGCAAACTTCTATCCATGTCATGCCTTATGATCTTTCATATAATCTTCTTCTAGGCCAACCATGGATTCATGAGATGAATGCAGTGCCTTCGACCCTTCATCATATCATGAAATATGTCCATAAAAATCTTATCTATCAAGTTGAAATAGACCCCGGGCCTAAAAGCTGCTTGCACCTTGAACAAGGAGCTACAAGTCCTCTGAAAACATTGATTCCAACATCCAATCTAGACCCTCTTGAAATAAAACAAAATAATGAGGAATCGGTGTCTAAATTATTTTGTGACGATTGGGGATCCTTAGAATTCACACCATCCTTTATGGGTGAATACATACTTACACAAAAGAAAGATGAGAAACAAGAACAACCAACCATCACGTCAACGCAAAAATTGGATAACCTATCAAAATCATCCACCTCAACCACTTTAGACAATGCACTTGACAAACACAATAATGAACTACCACCCAATCCAAAATCCATGAAAATTCTTTATGGAAAAGGTTATGAGCTAATGAAACAATAGGGATATAGTGGAAAATGATGTGGTGCTTGAGAACAAGGTATCTACAACCCTATTGACCCTTTCACACAACAAACAACTCATGGTCTCGGTTATTATCCTGTAATAGAGATCGCCAACCCTCCACCCAACATCAACAATATCACACAACACCCTTCTAAATCATCCTTAACAACTAATGTTCTTGAACATCATCCTTCATCAAACATGCAACACATAATTACAACTTCGCTTAATGTCAATATTATCTCACACAACACTCATGATTTGAATTCATTAGATTTTGTATCCTCCTATAATGGAGAGAAAAAAAATCTCACAATCTAAACAGTCTTGTGTAAGTATGACATCCAATACTAAGCAAGATGTATCTTTGAAACAAATCACAAGACCGCCTTCTCTTGATCAAGAGGGTATCTTGTCGAGACTCCTCCAAGATCACTTGATCACCCTCCCTCCCAGAACTTGAAAAAAATGTTATTCCAAGACTTCATTCTGTGCATATCATAGAGTTCATGGTCACACCACTAATGAATGTAATTCCTTGAGTTGTAAAATACAACATTTTTAGGAATTTGGTATGCTTCCTATGTGGGGGAATCTAATTCCTCTAATTTCTATTGATTTTCACTCTAGCATACATTTCATTAATTGTTTCAACTCACCTTTGTCTTGCACTAAGTGGGGGCAAGGGGTTCAATATCCTTGTCCTCATATGTCACTTGTGTTTGCCTCCTTTGGCTAGTCGTTAAATTTTCATGAATACATAAGAGCAAGCTTGGGATGTGGACGACATGCCTTAAGTTTGCTTGCATATGACATACTTCCATTTTTTATGATTTAGCTTATCAGAAACATATGACTTGGCATAGGGCTTTTCGAGTACGCTCTCATGTCTTCTTCTTTTTCTTCTACTTTAAAGAAATTTCTCACAGTGTGGGTGCTCACAACTACTTTAAAGTGGGGGCATACATCACCACTCACATTTCATTGTGCGATTTTCTTTTTCTTGTGATTCCCTCTCTTGGAAGCATTAGGTACAATGTTTCCCAGGATGAGACCTTGCACTTTTCCTCCCTTGGAAACAAGATAAGATTTTTTGCACTTATCCTCTATTGGTGACATTGAGCATGATGTTCCCTAAGATGAGACATTGCATGAACAAAGAAAAATACCTTTGAACAATCCTTACATTATTCTTCATTAACAATGTCTATGAGTGTCAAGCATACAAATTTTTGCTTACCTCATAGAGCTCGAACCATCATTTTTCCTTGTGGTGCCTTGTTAAAGTTATCAGGAGGTATAACTTTTATATGGTTGAGAAGGAAGCCCACCTAGCGGCATGAATTTTCCCCATAACCACCTTTGTGTTTGTGAGTGCATACCAACTAGCATATGTTTCTCACCTTTTGGGATTTCTCACCCCGCAAATGACCTAAAGTTTCGTGGCCCCAAAGTGAGTATGTTGTGGACTTCTCACCTACAGACAACCTGAAGTTTTGTGGCCCCAGAGTGAGTACATCTTTTCCACTCCATTTTTCTTCTCTTCTTCTTGCCATTACATGATTTTGTATCTTGATGGTTTGACTTAGGATGTTCTATCCTGGGGGCTTGGCCATCTCCTTTGATCTTTTTCATTCTTTGTCATCTGCATCTATACATGAGGATCTCTCTTGAATGTCTACTTTAGTGTGAGTTTGAAGCAAGTTCATCCTCTCACTAAAGTGGGGGCTAAATGGGCCATGGAAAAAAGTACCCTTTTCTTGATAGGGGAATAATTCATGATAAATGGACTTAATGAGGCTTTGATTCAAGTGTTGTGAGGAATTTTATGCATCCTCACTAGGTCTTGGGCCCTTGCAAATTGAATAACATGCTTTTAATGATGTCTTGTAAAGGTGTTGTAAGATACTTTCACACTTTTGTAGACTTAATTAGCCTATTTCTCCCTAATTCAGCATTATAAAATGTGTTTAACAACATTATTACATCAATCTAGAAGGTTCTTAACTTAAATTAGTGTTGTAATGTGTCTTGCACATTCACATTGATTTTTGTGCCTTCCTAGGCTATGTGGACCTCATTTGAGTGTTGTAAAGTGTATTTAATCACACTTTCACATTGATTTATGTGTCCAAAGCCCTATTTGAAATTTACATCATCACTAATAGGCCCCTATTAACCCATATTGTGCATCCTAAGGCATAATTTGATCAAATAATTGACATAGTCATCATATAAGCCTAATTTTCTTACTTCTCGATATTCCAGCTAGGGAAAATGGCCCCTGTGGGACCCATTCACCATTAGTGGAAAATTAGTCCCATCTAGGTGGGACCCATTCGCCATTAGTGGCAATGAGTCCCATTTGAGCTATTTTTGGGGTTTTGAGTGGGAAAAATTAGGTTTTAAGTTTAATTTTTCTCCATGTCACCCTTAGGGATCTAATTAATGGGAAAATAAGGAAAATTTCCTATAAAAGCACCTCTCTTAACTCATTTTTACATTCAGTAACTTAATTCACATCCATTCTTCATTATTCATCCACCAATTTTTCATCTCAAGTCAAGCAACTTAGGGTTTTATCATTGCAACATACCAAGAGAGCTTCTAAAGACATTCAAGGGTTGAATCTTCATGTTGTGTTCCAGAATTTCAAGATCTATCATCATGTCAAGGTAATCTATTCCATTATTGCATTTTTCATTCCATTCTTTCATCATTTTGGTTTAATTACCTAAATGGGGTTTGACCAAGACAAACCCCCATGCCCTAACATTCACCATTTCTTCTCATCTTCTTGTGTATTTGTAGATTTAGGACTCTTGGAAGCTTGGAAATAATTGAAGATCAAGTTACAAGGTTGATCAAGTCTTATTCTCATTCAACAAGTCAAAATATCAACAAAAATCCATTTTTAGACCTGTAAATCAGAGTTTTGGAAGCAAACACCTGTGAGGCATTAAAGTGTAGATCAGAATATTCAGAATCCACCTTTGAAAATCCAAAAATTCAAAATTGGAATCATTCACCATGGGTGGCGAATGAATCCCACTCCAAGGTCAATTTTTGGATTTTTACATTTTTAGATACCCTTTTGTCAGAAACAGGTTCTGGTATAGTTTGGCAGAACTAGGACTGATTCGCCCAGAATGGTGAATGAGTCCCACTAGGCCTAAATTTTAGTATCAGCAACATTCCAGAAGTCATTTCCAGTCCTCATGCATATCTTAGGTGCACACTTCAAGTTTCATTCATTTTTGTTTAGCTTTGCATTCATTTCTAGTTCATTGTTGCATTACACAATGTGTTTTCAAAAATCACTTATTTCTTAGGTTTTGTATTCACAATCAATCAATTAATTCATATAAATTCATTTATATCATCTCATTTAGTTCAAATAATATCACACATAACATAAATTGAATGAACCTTTAGCATTTTTTGCCTACCTCTCTCCTTTTAGGTGAAAAACTCTATAAGAGTTAGAGAGACTTATGGTGCCAAAAATCTATGGTTCAACACCTATAGAAGGCCTATCCTAGTGGGAGAAAGTACTCACCCTACGGGAATGACCTAAGTGGGAACAAATAAAGCCAAGTATTCCAACCCACTATAATCAAATGTGATTGTGAGGAAACTCACATTCAACGGTAGTGTGCATTGATAACCATCCCCAAAGCCTTTGTTCTAAAGGTTGGGAGGTCTCCTAAGGGAGTTTATCATTTTCCACACTGAATGGAAGCCCTTATTAAGAAATTTAAGTGTAGTAGCTAACTGAGTTAGTTCCCAAACATTATAATATTCACAGTGCAAGGGGAGGGAAGAATCTGCCCCCAAGATACTCACCATATAACTACCAGGGATTACTGGCCAAAAGTGAAGGAATTGACTTATGGTTAAGACCTAGAAAAGGAAAAAAACATGGGTGCCCTCTAGGGGGTGACACAACTATGTGAGCTAACGTAGTTCTAAGATGTGGGTTGTGATGTTATTAATGACCCTTGACATTAGGAGAGTCTAATTGATCTGTTTTCTCTTGTTCAATACCAGTGGAAATCAAAGGGATCGGACTAGATCATTGAACATACACTTAATGTTTAGATCATAGGGTGAGACAACTATTTTACTACTTGATGCTATGTTTGAAATCATTTTTCAAGAGATCATCCATTAAAAGAACTTAATTCACATGGTTCACAAGCAAGAAAACCAGGTAAACTTATTGTTCAGAAGATCATCCCTTAAAAACACCCAATTCACTGATCCAAAACAAGAAAATTAGATAAACTTTCAAAAATGGTGACCATTTCCAGTTTAGCACATAAACTTCCTATTCTAGCACATTTACCCCATATTTCAGTGCATTTGCAATCTGTTTAGAGCATTCATTCCATCTTTTAGCACATATATACCATATTCTCATGCATCTGCCTCATATTCCAGTGCATATAGGCCATATTCTGGCGCATTTGCCTCATTTTCTAATGCATCATCTTCTTGTTTCAGTGCATTAAGTTCATAGTCTAGCGCATCTCTGGCTTGTTTCAACATATTCATCACACCTTTCAGTGCATTTAGGCCATGTTCTGGTGCATTTTTCCTATCTTCTAGTGCATTTGCAATCTGTTTAGCGCATTTACCTAATACCCCAACAAAGAACTAAGTTGAACGTCTGTCAGATAACTTGAACCATATTTAGGGGTAGTCTAGCACATCTCTGGATTTTTCTAGTGCATTTAGCTCATCTTCCAATGCATCTAGGGTCTTTTCTAGCGCATTTGCTTCATCTTCCAGCGCATACATCTTCTGTTCTAGCACATCTAGGGGACAAACTAGTGCATCTGAGCTCTATTTTAGCACATTTGTGCCATCTTTTAGCACATATGCAACTAGTTTTAGCGCATCCATCTAATTCACAAATAGAGAGCTAAATTGAACATTGTCAGACAATTAAAACCATATTTAGGGATCCTTTCCAGAGTAGAGTTCATTCCTCATTACAACATCAGGTTTAACTTGAAGAAACTAGCCTTTGCAAATGAATTTCCTTTAACTAAACTTGGATCAAACATCTTAAGTGCCTAATCATCAATCTTATCTCTGACTATTAGTTAAGTTTCATCATCAGGATCTATCATCCTTCATCATGAAACAAAATTCTATATAATTAGATTCAATGTAGTCTCATCAATAGAATCCATCATTCTATTTGACTTAGGTATCTCATTGGCACTCTCAAAACAAAGATCAAAGTATAGTAAAATTCTAACACTTGCATGCCTATTTTAACAAGAGCCCAAAAATAAAAACTCAGAGAAAAGGAAATTGAAACACAAACCACCATGGTAGAAGCTAAAGAAAATCCCTTTCATAGATTCCACCAACCTAAAACGGATGAAATAACTGACGAGGACATTCAACACGCTAACAAGACCCTAAATTTCACAAGTTCATGGAGAAAATTCTTAAAAAATATGAAGAGAAATAATTTTTTATGTTGGCCAACCAAGGTGTGAAATTACCCAATGATTTTGATGTAAACCAATTGAAAGGAGCTCCCAAGAGAGCAAAAGGTGACTCACGAAACATAGATCCAATGAATTCTTTAACTCAACAAATGCAAAATATTCAACAAAAAATCCAAGACATGCAAAGAGGAACAACCAAGAGATATTTTCTGTAACACATCTGTCCTAATCCTTCTGACAGAAGTTTGAACATGATACCATTTCCACCAAATTGTGATCTTCCAAAATATGACAAATACAATGGCAGATCTGATCCTATAGATCATGTAAGAGAATTTCACACCATGAGCTTGGAATTTGAACATGAAGAGACTTATTTAATGAGATTATTTCCAAGAAGTTTGGGTGGTCAATGCATGGAATGGTTTTCAAAACTTCCACCAGGTATTAGATCATTTGAAGAGATGGTCAATAAGTTTATCACTTAATATTCCTACAACATCCAACATGAAATAATCATGAAGGAACTTTGCAATACAAAATAGAAAAATGGTGAATTATTTCTCACATTTTTACAAAGATGGAGAAGATTATTTGCTAGATATCCTCGTCCTATAGTTGAAAAATAAAAGATATAAATCTTCATTGACAATCTCAATAGTGAGATGAGTTATAGACTCAAATTGCAATGTCCACCTAGCTTTGAAAAGATGATTGAAAATGGACTCAAGATTGAGGAATCCTTGGTCAAAAGAGGGAAATTAAAAATCTATAATGAAGGAAACAACTCAACAAACTCCTCCAATAATTATAAAAACAATAAGAAACCCAAATTCTGGCAAAGAAACAATAATGTTGGTAATGATGGTGTAGCTGAAGCACATAATGCAAAAGCAGTCTTCAATCTATCAGGAATTACACCCAAAAATAATCAAAACAACACTAAATGTAAACTAGCTCCACCACCATATCAAACACCATCAAATCACAAAAAATTTACACGTTTGGGACAATCACTTGAATCAAAATTGAAAGAGCTTCTTGCAGCCAAACTCATAACATTACCATAGGCACGAGATTGGGAACCGAGAGTTAAATCATCATGGTGGAACAATGCATATTATTGTGATTTTCATAGAAACAAAGGTCACAAAACAAACGATTGTATGCAGCTAAAACATTTGGTGTAAGATTTGATAGATAGACATGAAATATCAATAAAAGGACCTCAAACAAATGTTGATCATGGAGCATTCAAAAACCCTTTACCTAAATATGAAAAAGGAGAATCCTCTTCGATAAACAAAGGGAAAAATGTGAACTATGTCTATGATTCTGCCATCCTTCACGCTTTTGCAGTTAATGATCAAACCAATGATAAACAAGACCTTGTTGTAGCTGATAATCCAATTAATGACATCAAAATTGAGTAAAAACAAGATATTTCTGCAACTGATAATCAAATCAATGTCATCAAAATCAACAATAAACAAGAAAACTTGCCAGTCAATGTAACCACAAGAGCATAGTCCAAGTTTGTATTGAAAGGAAGTACATGTAAAACACCTATTTCCCCTTCAAATCAATACAATATCATAGACCAATTGCAAAAGATCCCAGGATAGATATCCATACTGGAACTTCTTAAAATTTCACCAGCCCATAAAGAAATTCTAGAAAAAGCTTTGGTGGACACCACAATACCAATTGATTTGGAAGTTTGTCAATTCCAAGCCATGGTGGGACATTTTACTGCACCCCATTTTAATAGATGGAGTTGGTCTAAATATCTACACCTTAAAGCTTATCCATGCATTGGGATATTCATAAAATGCAATAGATTCCAGAAGAAAGATCACCATAAAAGCTTATGATGATGAAGAAAGATCCTCTCAAGGACTGATAGTATTTCCAATTCAAGTGGGAACAATTGTAAAAGATATACTTTGCCAAGTTTTGGACAAGGATTTGACTTACAACATACTCTTGGTTCAACCTTGTATCCATGAAATGCAAGCAGTGCCCTCAACATATCATCAATGTCTGAAATTCCCTTACAATGGACAAGAGATCACCATTTCAGCTGATTCCAACAATCCTCAATATTGCAACACTCTCAAGATAGTCCAAGATATTTTTGTGCCACACAACAGAGAAGATCCCACTTCCATTTCTTCGAGCAATGAAAGCCAACTCAATTCTTTGTCAAATCAGCTTGAGAAGAAGGTTCATTCGAAAGATAAAGGCACCGGTGATTCTATTTCCTCAAGTAATGAAAGCCAACTAAATTCTTTGTCAAAACAGTTTGAGAAAAAGATCTAGTTGAAAGATAAAGGCATGGGTGAATATTCAATTGAGCAATCCTTTTGTCTCTCACAACTGCTACCTTCTCCAAAATCATATGGGCAGCCATTAACATCTAGACAACAATCTTCACAACCCATCATACTCTTTGATGGTAAATTTGTAAAAGCAGGCACTCTAGTTGATGAACCTGAAGAAAAATATGTTCTAAATTATCTTTATAAAGATGAAGAAGCATCCCAAACATCAACTTCTAATGTACTAACATAACCATATGGTAAAGGGTTTACAATCTTAGAAAATATGGGATATGAAGGGAAGGGTCCTATTGGTAAAAGAAAAGAAGGTATCATGGAACCAATTTAGCCTATCACAAGGACAAGATAGGACTAGGATACAAAGAAGAGACAAAAGAAGAAGCCAAGCAACATATTTGTGAGTGAATCCTCTAATTGTAAGCTAGTTCTGAAATCGACTCAAATGAATATGAATGAGATTCACTATCTGAAGTATCTTTTGAAGACAAAGAAATCTATGTGATAAAGAGGTAGGCACCCATACGTATGGAGGGACAAAGTTCAAGGTCTAGACCACTTGAATTTGGATCATTACATATCGATGACTCTAGTGAGCACGATCAAACATCGAGTGAGATAGATCATTCAGAGGAGAGTAACATTATAGACCTTGACATTGCTATCGAACACCTTGAAATTTTTTCCATCATGACACTTACCGCCTTTGACCTTGACCAATCTGATGATTCCTTACCATTGGTACATCCTGAACTCATTGACTGGGAACAAACCGAGCTGCTTGATATCCCTATCTTTGCAAATGATGATTCCATTGTCAACTTCCTTTGTTCTAAAAATCTCAAAACAAGTTTCACTAATGAATTTCATAACGAAGCTTCAAACAAGGGGAGTGCCAAATCTCTTAGCTACAAAATAAAGAATACAAAAATTTGATCTAATGGTGAAAACAATGCAATTGTAGTATTAGATCATGAAAAAGTAAAAAGAATGAACGTATCCAATGGTGAAAACCTCTCTGAGGCATTGAAGGATGGGAGATTTGACACTCTTCTCGAGCATTATCATGAAAGATATTCAGTATTGGTTGAGCCTACACAATCCATTAACATTGGTACAACAAAAATAGTAAAGACCCTACATCTAGTGGCATCAATGATAGAGGAAGAAAAGCCAAGTTTCACCAAATTCTTTGAAGAAAGACAAATCAATTTTTCTTGTTCCAATGCTGACATGCTAGGAATAGATCCAGATCTTATAATGCATCATTTATCCTTACCACCTGGAGTGAATCCAGTAAAGAAAAAATTGAGAAAAATGCATCCACACATCGCCCTACTGGTGAAGTAGAATTGAAAAAGTTATTAGACGTAGGATTCATTCAACCAATTGACTATGTAGAATGGATTTCAAACATTGTACCAGTCTCCAAACCAGACAGCAACATCAAAATATGCACAGATTTTAGGGATCTTAACAAGGCTTGTCCAAAGGATGACTTTCCTTTGCCCAATATAGACATCATTGCGGATTTAATAGCAAGACATGCTATGCTATCACTCATGGATAGTTTTTCAGGCTATAATTAGATCAAAATTGCACCTGAAGATCAAGAAAAAATAGATTTCACATGCCCATGGGGTACATTTTGTTGGAATGTCATGCCTTTCAAATTAAAGAATGTAGGATCCACCTACCAGCATGCAATGACAATAATCTTTCATTACTTGATGCACACATTCATAGAGGACTATGTGGATGACCTGTTAGAAAAATCATTCACCAGGGAAGGACATCTAGAAATATTGGATAAAATATTCACTTGATTGGAAAAGTTTAATGTATGTTTAAATCCAAAGAAGTGTGTATTCGTAGTAACATTAGCAAAACTCTTAGGATGCATAGTCTCAGCTAAAGGCATCGAGGTAGATCCGAAAAAAGTCAAAGCCATCATGGAGATTTCACCTCCTAAGAACATCAACCAACTAAGATCTCTACAAGGAAGATTCTAATCCATCATAAGATTCATCACACAACTGGTGGACAAAAGTTATCCTTTTACTCATTTGTTGCATAAGAATGATTCTTTTAGATGGGATGAAAAATATGAAACTTCCTTTAATCAATTAAAGCAATATCTGATGAATCCACCTATCTTGGTACCACCAACAGAGGGAAAAACACTTCTACTTTACATAGCAACTACTGAGGTATCTTTGGGAGCTTTGCTAGCACAAGAAGACTACAGGAAAAGAAAGGGTGATCTACTACATCAACACAACACTGAATGGCTATGAAATTAACTACACATTCATTGAAAAGGATTGTTTGGCAGTAGTGTTTGCTACTCAACAATTGCAACACTATATGTTAACACATACCATCAAATTGATAACCTAGATAGATCCATTAAAATATCTACTCAGCAAAGCCAATTTAACAGGAAAATTATCAAAGTGGGTGATGATATTGAGTGAATTTGACATTCAATATGTGAATAGAAGAGCAATCAAGGGCCAAGCAATAGAAGATCAGTTAGCTGAAGCACCATTGCAAGATGACCATCCTATGCATATTGAATTCCCAGATGCAGATGTTCTCACCATGACAACACAACAATGGATATTATACTTTGATGGGTCTTACACTCAACATGGATTAGGTGTTGGAATCCTATTTGTTACTCCTCAAGGACATACTATCCAAAAATATTACAGGTTGATGTTCCCTTGCACTAACAACATGGCTAAATATGAGGCACTAATCATTGGTATCAAGGTAGAAGTGGAATGGAAAATCATAGAGCTACAAGTCTACGGAGATTCTCAATTAGTCATCAATTAGGTTAATGATGAATATCAAACAAAAGATGACAAGATGATGCCATACAAGAAATTGGTAGATGACTTCAAGAAATACTTTGTTGAGATCAAGTTTGAACAAATTCCAAGAGTAGACAACAAATTTGCAGATGCCATGGCAACCATTGCTTCTCTGTTACAAATACTAGAAAAATGAAGTTGTTATGAATTCATGGTGTAACAATTGTTTAACCCTACCTATGATAATCCTGAGTCCCAAGTTGTGTACCATCTCACTGATGTTGATTCCTCAATCTATGGGAAGATTTATACCTATTTGAGAGACAATACCCTTCCACCTAATCTATCCCGAAACCAAAAACACAACTTTATCTATCAAGCAGCTCAACACACCCTGATAGCTAATACACTTTATCGATGAGGTCTCGATGGTACTCTCCTTCGATGTCTTGAACGTAACGAATCTAAAACTGCTCTACGAGAAGTTTCTGAAGGTATTTGTGGTACTCATTCAAGTGGTCTTACTCTAGCTAAGAAACTCCTATGCTTGGGATATTACATGGAGAAGGAGTCTTTTCAATATGTCAAGAAGTGTAAGAAGTGTCAAGTCCATGGAAATCTCATACATGCACTAGTGCAGGAGCTGCAACCATTCACATCAACCTGGCCTTTCTGTCAATGGGGACTTGATTTTGTGGGTAAGATTCATCCACCTTACTCTAATGGACATAAATTCATCATCACAACCATAAATTATTTCACAAAGTGGATTGAAGCTATCCCATTAACCACCATCACTGGTAAACAAATTCCTCTTTCATCCTGAACTACATTATCTGTCGATATGGCATCCTTAGCTCCATTGTCACTAACAATGATAGACCCTTCAAAAACCAAGATGTCCAAGAACTTTGTGAAAAATTGTATATCCAACACCTATTTTCCACATCCTACTATCCTCAAGGAAATGGCCAAGCAGAAGCCTCAAATAAGACCATATTGAAAAATCTGAAGAAAATTGTCATTGAGGCTTGACGTGATTGGCATGTTCAACTAAACCCTACTTTGTGGGCATACCGTAATAGCATCCATACCCCTACAGGAGCCACACCATATGCCCTTGTGTATGGATCCGAATCCATCTTACCTATTGAGGTTGAGTTACCTTCACTTCAGGTGCCATTGAAAGGAATCATTTCAGAGGAAGACTATCAGGTATCCAGACTACATGAGTTGGAATTGTTAGATGAACGTCATAATCAAGTTGTTGATCATCTAAAAGCCTATCAACAAAGAATGTTGAGGAGCTATAACCACAAAGTAATACCAAGAAAATTTTAGGTTAGCAACTTGGTCCTAAAAGAGAATCCTCATAATCAACAATATCGGGAAAAGAAGGGAAAATTTGAACCTAATTGCTAGGTCCTTTTGTCATTGTATCAGTCTACGGATCTAGAGCATATCAGTTATCTACACCTAAAGGGGACTTGTTTGAGGAACCTATCATAAATCTTCATCTCAAGAAGTTTTACACATAACTCATCCACTGCACAACAAAAAGATCAAAAATAAAAATAAAAATAAAAAAATAAAAAAAGTCAAAAATCCAAAAAAAAAGTAAAAATTTGAAAAATCCAAAAATAAAAAGCTGAAAACACAAAAAAAATAAAAAAAGAGAAAATAAAAAAAAAGTGAAAAATAAAAAAATTGTTACCTTGATGAAAACCTGACAAACAAGCATCTTGGTGACAATAAGAAAATCATAAAATCAACAAAAGTGCAATAAGAAAAAGTAGTGAAAACCTAGCAACAGGCGCTATTTGTCATTAGATTAGCTTTTCCATCTATTGGAGCACATGTTGGTCATCTGCTTTTTTCCATTGTTATGCTTGATCATCAGATGAACCTCATGTACATATCTGGGCATTGTGGTCGTGTCGCATCCTAGCTTGGTTATCATTGTGCATATTCATAATAAATAGTTGGTTTCTCACTGGGGGAAAAATCTTGAACTCAACTGGGGCAACTTTCTTTGAGCTTAAAACAATAGACAAACAACAGTCAGACAATGTAGCAATCACAACAATCACAACAAAAACTCAACATTGAACATCCATCACAAATTCTAGACACCAACCATCCAAATCAACAACATGATCAATCAAAAACAAAATCTAATTGGATGATGTTCTTTTGAATCATGGTTTAATCACTTTAGCATGAATGTTCAATTGTTGTATCTTGATTTTTGTTATCATTTCTCCAGAGCAACTCAAGGATGTCATAGACTAGAGGAGCTAGGATGGAGTATGATTTTTCTTTGTCTGCTATCTATGAGTTAATCATTATTACTATGCAAATTTTTCATGGGACATGCTCTACAAATTATTATTGATGACATTCCATATTTGCATAGGAAAAGGATTAACTCTTGTCTATTTTACATAAGCAATACTTAGGTCATCTCGGTTCAAATATGCCTAGATGCTTGTGTTACCTTGCAATATAAAAAATTAATGGAAGTTGTACTTAGGTCATCATGGTCTAATTACACCATCGATGTTTGTACTAACTTTCAAAATATATTAAAATCTCAATGATGATACCAAGCACAACAAATCAATTGACAAAATGACAACATTACACATTTAGATTTGCATGGTTAAGATAGATTGCATCCATATTAGTTTTGCATCTGCATTTTTAGATTTTCCAAGGCTGGCTAATTTCAAAATGATTATATCTCTCTCATTAAGAGATTGAGTACATTTGACATAAACAAAAACAAGCTCATTTATATGTAGTTGCATAAGCATTATCATATCATACATACATTAGAAAGTATTATCATATTGTACATCCATCCATGCATTAGACCATATATTTGCATTAAAAAAATAAAATAAATAAAATGCATCACATCTCATTTGCATAATCAAATCCATCCCATATAGCATAACAAAATCATCCATAAAGCATATAGCATCATCATCCATGCATCATCATTTCAACATTGCATCCATACATAACTATGGAATAATCATATAAAACATCACATAACATATAGAACAGAAAGAAAATGCATCCATCATAAGCATTCATCACACAAACATATAGACAAAACATCAATCAATAGTTTCCGCTGCATCTCATATAATCTCAAAATAAATGTAAAGTGTACAATTATATCAAAATATGGAGAGATACATCAACAAAATGTGGCAGAATATCACAAAGTCCCCAACTGAACAAGTAAATACATCATCAAGTGTCAATACATCAAATATGAGAACACAAGGCTATGTATTGCTTCCCCCAAACACTGTTGGCCTAATTAAGCCTCCTACTGCACCACCAGATTGACTTGCACCTGGATCTCTAGGAGGTGGCCTAGTCACACCCCTACTCATTGTCAGTGATGAATCTGACCTGATCTGGCACTGACCAACTGGGCATAGCTAGGGGCACGCTGCTCTGGAGGAACTTCCTCATAATACTGTAACCTATAGTACTCAACCTCCCTGGATGAATGTCATACCTCTCTGAGCATATCCCCTATGGTGGTCCCCTCAAAAACTTTGTAATCTCTCTGCTAAGGCCTCTGCATGCTCGCATCTTTGTTTAGCCTCATCTCTCTCTACTGTCAGAGAGGTGATTTGTGCCTGTTCCTATTCCTGTGCTAGCTATCCCTGTAAGATTTGCACCTGTGCCTATAAGGCATCTATCCATGCCTACTGTTGATGGGAGGGAACATGAATCTGAATCTGTGATGGCCCTGTCTCCTGCTATCCTGAAGGAACCATGGATCTCCTCCTCCGAGATACTCTGACATCCAGTATCGGTCTGCCACCTCCATCACCTCCATCACCCCCATCTCCCCCATATCCATCATCTCCATCCCCTCCATCCCCTCCATCTCCCTCCTCCTCATCATCATATCCCTCATCCCTCCTCCATCTCTGTACGTGTGGTGGTGCTCTCTCATCATCATCCAAGGCTAGTATTGGCTCATCTGGACGAGATATCCTCGGGAAAGGATGTGTAAAGAAATATTGAGCATAATTATCTATCATCAAGGCATTTGCAATATCTTCACAATAATCCCATAGTTGTAGCTATAACCCAAAATACTCCTAACAAGTTGCATCATAGGATAGCGAGGGTCCCCACTCTGAAATATCATGTTATCTCTACGCATACAATGCCACTCCCTAGGGTATAACTTGAACTCTGCCATACTGGCGAAGCACTCTCATAAGCAGGAATTTCTCGATCACAAATGATGTCCACCCAATCAAGTATCTGGAAGGGAAAAAATATGGCATATTAATGTCATCCTTTGGCCACTGCTCACAATCCAAGTAGGGTCTCCATGTAACGATCTCTAAATCATCTAGAACCTGACGCCAATACTCCAATTTTCCCAACTTGGGCTGGACAACCGGACATGTATATCCAAAGGCATATGGCCTCCCAACTAGACGATCCCTATCTGCCACAAGCCGCATGATAATTATGTGCTCCCAAGAACAAATATGCAACAATGTCACTCCAACAGATAGACTAGCAGCTCCTAGGTAGACCACTTGATGCAAATCGTGATACAAGTGAGCCAACATGCAAGAACCCCATGTGTATCTGATCCCATGTGTAATCATGCTCTCTAATATCCGGCCCCAACCAAGGGATAGTCCCTTTGACCTACGGTTGGGACATAGGAAACCGCCAATGAAACTAGCTAGAACACAAGGTAATGGATGATATGAAACAACTATCTCCTACCATGGGATCTCATACTCGCTAATCTCGTCATCATGAAAAATCCTCCTCAATGCATCAATACCTCCCTACTCTATGTGATCATAAACAACTAACTCACCAACAACATGAATCCCCAGTGTTCGGTATACATCCTCCAAAGAGACTATCATCTCACTAGTGGCCAAATGGAAAGTGTTGTGGTCACTATGCCACCTCTCAGCTAAAGTAGTCAAAAGTCCCCTATTAATCCTATACTAGGGCATATCCATTAGATAAGTCAAACCACATCGCCCAATCAAATCCAAATCCACCTGCACTAGATGCAAAATCATGTCCTAGGTCTTCAGGAAGGGCTCTCAAGACTGAAGAACTCTAAAATCCTCCTATAATAATAGCATATCACAAATCAACATTTTATCAATCAATCTAATTGGCTCTAATGAGATTTTGATCAAATCTCATTGAGCATCTATCATTGAACCTCACCTATCATGAGGTCAATCATCATCTATCTTATCATTGACTCTCACCTATCATGAGATCAATCAATCAAACATCATCAACCATCATCAACACTATGGCTGACGCGATCATCAAACCTCAAAAACAAGGACACTCAACAAAATTCATTTCTGGTGTAAATGTGCTAAAACAATTTATCAATGTGCTAAAACATTGGATGCGCCAATAAAATCCATCAATGCACCAAAACATGGCACAAATGCACTAAAATCATGCATGTGCTATAAAAGTTAATATATGCGCTACCTGGTGACCAAATTGCGCTAAAATACCAAATGTGCTAAAAAATTAAACCAATGCACTAAATCATGAAACAAATGCGCTAATTATCTCTATGCGCTAAAACACAAACCAAATGCACCATTTTGTAGCCTCTATGTGCTAAAAAATTGAATGCGCTAGAAAAATCAACCTATGCGCTTTATCATGACATCTATGCCCTAAACTACCTTATGCACTAAAACAGACACTCAATGCGCTAAAACACATTTTGTTGAGTTTAAAAACATAAAAATGTGGGAAAAATAGTATTGAAATTTCATGAAGCGGTTTCTTGGGGTACGTATTAGAGGTCCATACGCGGTCGGGCGGTTGTGTCATTGAACTCGCTTGAATTGATGGGTTTGGTATGGGATCACCATCTTGCTCCAAATGCTCAATCAACTCAATCTCCAAATACAAATGAATTCAAATGAGCTCAATTTTTCATATTTTTACCTTTTTAAAGGGTAAATGGGGGGGTAATTAAGTGGAATTTATTTTATTTTTCCAAAAGGCATCAATTAATCAATTAATCACTTGGTAGGCTCAATCTTCTTTATCGAGAGATAAATTGTCGAAATATCCAAAAAATTTTGGAAATCATTAGAAAATCTTAAAAATCATCAAAAAAATTCAAAAAAACCTAAAAATTCAAAAATTTCCCAATTTATCTCTCGAGGGGGCATACTCGCATCATCACTCGAAAATTAGCGTTTGGGGCATATCAAATTTTTTATCAGCACCATAACCAAAATTTTCTTTGAAGCAATGTGTTGCAAACACATCACTTAAAAGAGGGGAAAAATGTATACACTCAAATTTGGTCTAGAAAAAATTAATTAAATACAAGCTATTTAATTAATGATCTTTAATTCTTCTACTTATAAATAAATTGACAAGATTTATTTATATAGTTCACTTTCTTAAATTCTTCTTATCTTAAATCATTTTCTTCATGTTTTAATTAAATAAACAACTTTAATTAGTTTGTTTTATTTAATTAACTCCCTTTTATTAAATTCAAATTTTAATATTTGAATTTAGTCACATTTCTACTAACTTCTCATCTTCCACCTCATCATTTGTCTCATGAAATCAAATATTCTTAATATTTAATTGGAATTTATCTTCAATAGATTCTAACCAATTTTGAGACACTTGGCCTTCACCTCCATTTGATTCTTCTTCACACTTAGCAGTTTGTTCTACTAAAGGGAACACACTCCTTGATTCTCTCTAACCTTTTCATCCTCAACTATCCATCTCCCTAGATCAAATTTAGACCGTTGAATCCTACCACATAGGCTAATGCCTTGGAGAAATCTATAAATACACCCTCATTTACAACATTTCATATAGATAGCTAAGCATAATTAAACTTTGTATAAATTTAGAGAATTGTCATCCTAGCATTAGTATTCTAGTATTTTCATCTTAGAATCATTTAGTTTTATCATGGCATTACCATTAGTTGCATCTTAATCACAGTAGTTTAATTGCATCATTTCCATTATCAATATCATAGCAGCATCTTAATCTTAGCACAACACCTACAACAATTTAGCAATCATGTAATGTAGGAAGTATTTCTTGAATTTCCAACATATCATTCTTCAGGTTGTCATTTGGAAGGTCATGTGCACAAACAATCTAAGAGCAAAAATGATTTTAAAAATCCTTGGAGATAGAGGACAATGAGATGCCATTAGAGAGTTTGTTGTTTTGATTTGATTATCATTTTTAATTCTCTAATATAATGTTTCATTGGTGTGTTGTATTATTTGCTTATGAACTCACATTATTCATACACACACTATCTGTTTGCTAGTGATGTAGGTTAGTGGGATTGATTTTATTCACTTCGTAAAGTACTCAATGGTGGTAATAATGAAATTATGACCATTTGATGAGGTGGGGGAAATATTTCCTATGAGTTCAAGCCCCCATTGTGAAAAGGGCCATGGTGTAGTAATAAATTGAAACTATTGGGCTTGTGTGTGAATGCAATCTCCATGTTGCTAACATTGTAAACACTTCTTCACAAACCGATGTACCTCTTGATCCATTGTAGGCCAATAGTATACTATCCTTAGTAGATTTTTAGCAAGGGTAGGGCCACTAGAATGTAAACCACAAACACCTTCATGTACCTCATGTAGGGTAGTTTTAGCCTTGTATAAGTTAAGACATCTAAGTAATGTACCATCAAGACTCTTTTGCTATAATGTGTCATCAAGAATGGTGAAATGGGATGATCAACAGATAAAGGTTTTATTTTGATTAGTGGTAAGGCTGGGTGCGATAGTACCAGTTTGTAGGTAAGTATATATTTTGTGGTACCAAGGGGAATTAGGACAAAAAAAAATTCACATGAATTTTGATTCAAGGGAATCAAAGGCACATACCAAAAAAATTTCGCCTAGAAACTCACATCTTTAACTATTATGCAACATATCTAGGAGAGATCCAATAGTCGCCATAACATCTACTACATTATTATTTACTCTAGGTATTTTCTCAAAGGATATAGTACTAAAATATTATTTGAAGATATCAACCATTCTCTTATATGGGATAAATTTATTGTCCTTTATTTGATAGTCATCATTAACCTATCTTACCACTAGTCGTGAATTATCATAGACCTATAACTCTTTTATTTTTCATTGGATAGTCATTCGAAGTTCTGTGATAAGTCCTTTATACTCGATAATATTATCAGTACACGGAAATACCAATTGATAAGATTTTGGAATACAATCACCTTAAGGGGTTATGAGTAGGAATCCTACCCTTGAACCATGTTGTGTATGTGACCCATAAAAGTATAATTTTTGTAGAGTGATGGCAAAAACTGCCTCATCTAGAAAGTCTGGTATGAGAGGATTCCTATCATATAAATGTGCTTCAACTAATTGATCTGCAATGACCTATCCTTTTATTTATTTTCAATCTATGTACTCTATGTCTAACTCACTTAGTATTATGACCCACTTATCCATGTGAACAATGAGTGTTTCTTTAGATAAAAGATACTTCAAAAGGTCTACTTTGGAGATGAGCTTAATTTGGCGATTGAACATGTAGTATTGAATCTTTTGTGATGTGAAGATGACTACTAAACATGCTAACTCAATAGAAGTGTAATTAAGCTCATAGCCTACTAATTTTATGCTTATGTAATAAACCACTCTCTCTTCCCTAGAGTCATCATGTTATGCCAAGAGAACACCTAGTGTTATTAATGTAACTAAAATATATAATATTAATTGTCTATCTAGAATTGGTGGCATCAATACTATAGGTGATGCTAGATAATCCTTGAGTTATTGAAAGGATTGTTGGAATTTATCACGCCATTTGAATATGACATATTTTTGTAGGAGATGAGAGAATGGATGAAATTTATTCGCTAATTGTTTTCTAAAATATTTGATGGATTGTAGCTTCCCTTGAAGACTACAAATTTGTTTGAGAGTATTTGGTGGAGGCATCTCAATTATGGCTTTCACCTTTTTAGGGCCTTCTTTAATTCCTCTATGATACACAATGCATCCCAATATATTTCTTGAAGTAACACAAAGTACACATTTCTTGGGGCTTAACTTCACTTGGTACTTTTGTATCCTATCAAATATTTATGCAAGAACATCCAAATGCACTTTCCTTGTGATATATTTTTCTAGTAAATTGTCTACATAGTCTTCCATTATGTTATGGAACATGTCATGGAAAATCATTGTCATATCTCTTTGATAGGTTGCACTTGCATTCTTAAGAACGATTGAAATTACATTCCAATAATAGGTACCCCAAGGGAATGTAAAATTTGTTTTATTTTGGTCCACTTATGCTATATGGATTTGATTATATCCTTAAAAACCATCCATGAGTAAAAGAATCTCATGGTCTACTGTCAAATCCACTATGATATCTATTTTGACAACAAAAATGCATCCTTATGATGAGGCTTATTTAGATCTTTGAAATATGTGCATATAAAGATTCCCTGAGTGAGCTTTGAAATAGGTACAATGTTGGACACTCACTCTGGATAAGATATTGGTCTTATGAAGCCAACAATTAAGAGTTTTTGCAGTTCAACCTTAACTAGTAGTGCAATTTGGGGATATCTGATGGACTTCCAATTTTGTATCTAGTCTACACATGTCAGCATAGGACCAAGAAAAATTTATTGTTGTGCCTCTAGGAATGATGTGAAGTCATTTTTCTCTTCGTGTGTCACTGATGTTGAAAATAATGTAATTTTAGGAGTGTCGGTTGTTCCAACATTAACTTCATCTAATGTCTCTACTAGAACTAATGATCTCTCTTGATGCTTAGCGATACTAAGGAGGTCAAATCCTTCATCCAAAGGCAACTCAAAGAGGTTTTCACCCTTGGATATGTCATTTATTTTTACTTTTTCATGATCTAAAAGCACCACATTGTGGTTTTCACTAAGGGATTTATTTGCTATTTTTAAGTTTTCTCTTTTGTGGTTGAAGGATTCCTTCCCCCAAAGTATGCTTGTACATCAAGGTCTATGTCAAATATTTCCTTGTGTTCTCCAAGTGGTATACCATCTCTAAGTCCCATAAACTTAGCAATAACATCATTTTTTTTTTAAATGTCCAAAATCGATGCTTAAATTATTGGTCCCAATCGATAAGTTGGGGCTATATAAGTTGAAGGTCATTGGATTGTGAAGGAGATGCAAAGGATAAAGATGTTATGGTATTTATGGACACATTCTCAAATAATTTAGTGATGTATATGAAATATTCCTTAGCGTATCATTGTTAGAAGTTCCAACCATAGGAAAGACTTTGACTACCTCACTAGGGGCACTCTTGATGTTAGGAGTAATGTTAACTAATGACCTATACCCAAGTCCTTGATATTTCCATATTTTCTCTAGAAATATGGGTTCTCTTATTCTTTGTTTATGTAGTCTAGGTTATCCTTGACCTATGAATTCCATGTTCTTTGTGATCTAGAAACCCTTACAATAACGTTCAATTGGTAGGGTTGCTTGTTATTTCTCTTCTTGGTATAACCATTTAGAAATGTCTTGTTCTATAACCTCTTTGTTTAGATATCCTAATTTAGAGAAAACCATGTGTTCAAACTTGATAATGGAAGAGTTTTGTCTATATGTTGTGGTTTACCGTACGTCTTAGGAGAAGATGATATTTGGACCTTGATATTTGTAATGGGATCATGTGAGGTGGATGATGAGGCTAAAGTGGATGAATCAATATAGGATGATGAAGATGGAGTAATTTCATTATTAGGGACTTGATGAATTTTGTGGTACTTTTTCACTAAATTTTGACAATAGTGGAAAGGTGAGGGTCTTCATAAATGGTGACTTCAATTTCATTATAGGTAAATTTAATGAATTGGTGATAGGTGGATGAGACAACATATATGGCATGTATCCACGGGCATCCTAGGAGGATGTTATATGGTAGAGCAAGGTCTAATACTTGACATGTAGTTTTTGCAGTAGCGAGACCAACTTGGGTAGGAAGTTTGATTATCCCTTTTGATTCATGCTCATTGTCATCATATGCTTTGATTATGATGCTATTTTATTTCTCTATAACCCCATCAGAGTATCCCAATTGTTTTACCAATTTCAAAGTACAAAATTTTAAGCACGCTCCACCATCTATCAAGAGTCTTTTGATCTTATGTTTATGGACAAGGATTTCTAGGTATAATGCTTAGTTGTAGTATGTAGTGGAAGGAAGATCCTTTTAAGTGAATATGAGATCATGTGTATATTAAATGTGTCCTACCATGGCCTAAAATTGCTCAATATCTATGTTAGTAGGAACATATGATTCTAGGAGTGCTTTTTCCAAGACTTCTTTATGTGAGGGAGAGATTATAAAGAGTTATAATATGGAGATTTGAGTTGGAGTTTTCTTAATATTATCTATAAGAATATACTTAGTAATAGCACAGTTAATATTTTGGGTTGGGTTGGAGCTCCTTGAATGGTGAATTTCCCTCATTGTGTAGTGACTCCACACTCATGATTCTTACTAGGAATAGTGACAATGACAATACAATTATTAGATTCTTCAATGTTTCCTATTACAAAATCATATGAGTGGTTGAATTAATTGTAATCCTTTCCTTTACCTAAGTCATTATTCTTACCATGATTAATTTTTGGATCCTTGTAGATTCCTAGATCATTATTTCTAAAAGTTATAGGACATTGTTCAATGTTGGAATCTCCTTGATCAATGATATCTTGGATTAGGTTTTTTAATTTCATATAATTTAGTGTTTTATGGCCCTTTTTCCTATGGTATTCAAAATAATCACTATTGTTTTACCATGATGGTTTGAATTTGGTTTCATCGTATTTCATTAGCTCTAGAAGATTGATAAGGTTTATTTAGATTAATTTCTTCAAGAAAACCTCAATTGGCTCCCCTAAGGGAGTGTACTTGTTTCTAGTGTTTGTATTTTCTCTTGGTGGCCCCTTTGGTTTGGGGGATTCATGTTTTGATTTTTTTTTGAGTGTTTAGTGGTGGCTGTATAGTTTGTACAATTTTTTCATCTACTACACCGTCATTGGTAACATTCTTATTCTTAGCCCATAGGCAGGATTTGTTGTTAGAGTTTGATGCATGATCTTTGTTATCTTTGTATATTTTAATAAGTCCCTTAGTGATAAGAACCTTCTTAATTGTTAGAACTTTTTCTATAATCTTGTCAAAAGATTTTACGCATTACATTTGTAAGTGAAATCTAATCTTAGTGTTAATATTTTGAACAAATATGTTCACAAGTTTTTTTAGGAATAGGCCATGGGAATTTGCTAGCCATGTTTCTCCATTGTTGTAAGAATGAAGAAAATATCTCTTCCATTCATTGTTGTATGTTATATAAACCATTCATGGATATCTAATATTCTATGTTGTAAGAGAAATGATTGATAATTTTTTTAGAAAGTTCATGGAATGTATTAATACCATATTGTAGATGAAAGAACCATTCTATCGCTTGTCCCTCTAAACCTTTATTAAAGAGGCACATTAAGTATGTGTCCTTGTAAGCAACCTCTAGGAAAGCTATGTAGAATTCCCATATGTGTTCTCATGGGTCTCCTCTTCCCTTGTATTTTTCAAACTTTGGTATTTCAAAGTTATGAGGGAAAGGAACCATAGGTAACATTCTATCAAATGGATAAGGACAAATGTATTCAAGAGTGTAGCTTTTCTTTGTTTGTCCTAATTGTATGTTAGTAATATTTCAATTCAAGCTTTGGATTTGTGATGCCAAGTCATTATTTGTGTCATTTGGTGGTTTCTTAGATGGAGTGTGTATGTTTTATGTTGATGAATAGATGAATAATTATATGAAAGGTTTTGATTTTGGGGGATGTTTTGTTGTTGAGGGATGTTGTATAAGTTGTATGAGATGTTTTGGTTTTGGGGAATGTGTTGTTGTTGTGGAATGTTTTTTTGTTGAGGGACATTGTATGAATTGAATGAGGGATTTTTGTTTTGAGGGAAAGATTTTTGTTGAGGAAAGTTGTATGAATTGAATGAGATATTTTGGTTTTGAGGTATACATTGTTGTGGAATAGATTGTTGTTGAGGAATGTTATATGAATAGTTTTGAGTTTGACACACATGTAAGTTTGTGGGGATAGTGAATGGAATGGATTGAGATTAGAATTGTGATGAGTTGGGAATGTTGTCTTTGTAAGTATATTAGATGTGAAGGATTTTGAAGGATGTGCGATGTTATAAATTTTAGGTACATTGGATGTAGAAGCTTGTTTTAAAATGTTGAATGAACTTATGAAATAGAAGGTTGGTGTGAATGATTGGGGCTATATGTTCTCATGGCTCTGTTTGATGCTAGTGATGCATATGGAATGTTGGTAGGCACACAAATTATGATGGTTTATGAAGCAAATGGATTGCTTGAATATTTTAGTGTGATAGGTTGTGAAGCAAGAGGAATATTGGTGTTATGAAATGTGGATGAAGAAATTGGAGAGTTTGGGATATGTATGATTGTGTGGTTTGTTGTGTTTGGAGTTTGGAAAATTTTACTGAATCTATGTCATGAGAAGGTATGGATGGTTGACCATATATGTTTGGAATTGAAGATTATGGCATAGCTACAATTATAGATTGAGCTATAGGTATGCTTGTATTGGATGAAATATGGGGTGACATGACACATGTAAGGGCTTGTTCCTTAAGTGTGGAAATGTTATAACCCAAAGGTAGTTTATCACCATTTTGTGCAAGTTAAAGAAAATATGTGTTTGGGTCCATAGAAATAAGGGCATCCAATGCTCTTGCTACTCTATGATCTTGTTGCATTTGTAAGAGTTATCTTTTGTCAATTTCTCAAATTCATTTGTGATATCTTCTATGATAATTTGTGGGTGTTAAGGTTGTGTATTTTTGTACTCATTAGTGTTGAATAAATTACAAGTCATTCCAAACTCAAATTGTGTAACCCCCATGGGTGTGGTGACATTTTATCCAATTATATTTGACTCCATGAGTTTCTTGTGTTGAGACCTTGTAATAGGCATACAAATTTGAAGACCTTATGATATGAAGATGAAAGTAGGTTGATGTGATATGAATATTGTTTCTAAATGGACTCTATGAAGATATTTTTCGTAGATTTGGATAAAAGGATGTGTTGATGTTGTTGATTGATATGAGATAAACCTCAATAAGTAAAGTAATTCTAGATCTTCCTTTTGGATAAGTGATAAAGATTATTTTGACTTGTATGAGACTAATCAGTCCAAGAAAAGAAGATGATGTTGAATTTACTCACATAGAAGTAGTCAAGAATCCTAAGCTAATGTTCCCAAAAATGTTAATGCTAATCCAACTATCTACTTGAAAAGGGTAACTTTCCAAGAAAAACACTAAATTAAAAGAAGATGGAAGATTAAAATGAGATTATGAATAATATTGGTTGTTGGTTGTTTGATGTTTGATTTTAATGATGATGATATTTCTCCAAAACTATGGTAGTAACCCTAAAATTATAACAAGAATAGTATGAAACAAATATAAATTTTGGTTTTATATTGTAAAATGGATGTTGGTTGCAGGTCATATTTACTACAAGTCTCAAATCCTAGGTCTAGTTATTTAAGAGTTTCATAAACTAAAATTTGGAGGATTTTGGAAAATGTTTGCATAGTCAAAAGCATCATTGTAAGTGTCAAATACACAACTGTGGGTATCATATACGCCAAAAAAAATATCAAATAAGCTAAACTAAGGTCAAATGCGACATAGTAGGTGTCAAATGCATCATTGTGTCAAAAATATGGTTTCAAGTTGATATAACAAGTTTAATAGGTCTCAAATTAGATGCGGTAAAGTATTATCAAATGCATAATTTTTCAAATCAGATGCACCAAGATATAGTCAAACATGACTCAAAATAGTCATATATGATAAAGGATAATCAAAAGCATAACATAATAATCAAATGCACCACAATAGTTATCAAATGAAAAATTCTATTTGAGATGATGCACAAACAAAATGTTAGGTTTTTAGGAGCGCAACAATAAATATTAAATTCATGCTTTAATGCTCATAAGAATGATTTTAGACTCAAACATGCAATTTCATGTGTCTATAAATAAAATTTGCAAGTTGACTAATTTTTTACAAGTTGGAATGATTTTGACAAGTTGTTGGGTTGATTTGTTTGACAATTTGTTGGACTAATTTATTTGACAAGTGTTTGGTAAGAGATAAAAACAACATACAAGATAACAACTGACTCCAAGGTAGTAGTATGAAAGGTATTCACTAGTCTTCATTATAAAAACATGCCAAGAAGTACAACCTAGCTATTCATTAAGGGTGTGTCATAATCATGTGGGATCAAGCAATAAAATATCATAGGATTTTATATGCATGCTCCACTCTCAAGGGGGAGTATCTAGGTCTTTGGTGGCACAAGATCTCACCTTTAACCTTTCCTTCAAGGTTTTGAAACCTCTAAATAAATTTTATCTCTCCTCAAGATGATACATGTTGAGTAACTTCAAGCATGATATTGTATCTTACACCACAACTAAATTAACAACTCCTAGTCTTAGATCTCTAAAATAAAGTTCATAGTGGTTCTGAGAATAGTGAGCCCTTCTGATTATACCTAAGATGAGGGGGGACTCCCCTCTTCTCCTCACCAAACAATTATTAGTGGATCGAGGGTCTTGCAACTTGGCTTGAACGACGTTGGCCACACTTTAAGGTATAAATTTTTATCTGCCCCCCTTTATATACCCTACCATAAAAATGGTTGAGATGAGGGGGGACTCCCCTCTTCTCCTCACCAAACAATTCTTAGTGGATCAAGGGTCTTGCAACTTGGCTTGAATGACGTTGGCCACACTTTAAGGTATAAATTTTTATCTCCCCCCTTTATATACCCTACCATAAAAATGGTTGAGGTCACTCTTGGGGTGATGAAATCCCCAAGCAAGCTCCTTACTGAAAAATAAAAAGACTTGATACTAGAGTTTTTGATTCCCAGGCTTGCATGAAGTGCAAGGGAAGAGCATACTTTACTACTACTCCTTGGGTGTACTTGAAAAATGTGAGCAAATAGTGCTTTTAATATCTAAGCTTGCACTAGGCACAAGGAGATAGAATACACACTAGAATTTCACCAAACACAATATGTAATTCATTAATTAGAGTCCAAACAAAGTGTGCATTATTCTAGAAATCATAGTAATTGAAAATTTTCCTATAAAAAAATTTGTTAGCAGCCTGTTTTTACTAGTCTTCTACCAGTGATTTCCAATCTACATAGATTTGTTAGTTTCAAAAACTCATGCAAATATTAGGGTTTGAAAATCAAAATCAATGAATTAGATGTGTCACTATGTTTATCAAAAGCACATAAATAGAATAAAAAACACAACTTTACTTGTCAAATGCACTATTGTACCTATAATATGCCTCATTCTTCTTATCAAAAGTGTTGCTTCATAGTTAGATGTGTCGTTTCATAGTCATATACACCATTTCACAGTCAGATGTACCATTATGTGAAAAATGAACCTACATACAAAGAAAAGACAAAGAATCAAATACGTGCGGCCTATAATTATCCAATGTACTGAAATATCATCAGTAGTGTCATTTTGTGTATCGAATGTGTCATTTTGGGTTCAATTTCACTTTTTTGCACTTGTAACCTAAAAAGTTCAAGAAACTAAATGTAATGTTAAATCGAAGATGTGGGTCCCACTAGGTGTGCCAAAATGTGAATAGGTTAAAATCAATGATCAGATGAATTTAAATAGTAGAAAATAATAGCAATAATCAAATACCAATTTTATTGATCAAAAAGACCTAATCTTAATGAAGCGTGTGCAAAAATCAAATATAAAAGCAAATAAAATAAACTAATCTAATTACTTCACCTCCACCAAAAATTCCTAACCTCAATCCATTGTAAGATGTAAAATTATACTATTTGGATAGTATGTGGATTTCTCAAATACTTAACATAACATTATTAGCAAAATCAATGTAAAATTGAGTATATTTTAGATGCAAATTCGAGGAGAGATTGAATGGCTAAATGATGGGTGTTTTATAGCTTTCAAAGATATCATATCAACGGTGTAGCATGTTAGATGAGATCAATGGATGAAAATTATTGAGAGATCATGAGGAACACATACGCGACATGTGGTAGGATAAGGGGTTATGATGAGTTAAGTGAATGCAAAAGAGGATGAGTGAGTGAATTAAGTTTACTTTTCAATCAACTCACTAAATATAGAAATGGTCACTAAATTTAGAGGCGAACACTAAATTTAAGAATAAATGGAATAAAGATAGAATTGATATTTTTAGGAAATAAATAAAACAAATATTTTATTTATTTTTAAAGGAATATGCAAAGTCAAACTAAATAAATTAAATATTTTTTCTAGTTTTGGAGGAATAATTAATTGATTAAAATTATTTAATTATGTGGGTGAGAAGAATGCATGAAATTTAATAATTAAAAATTATTTAATTGTGTGGATAGAGGAATAATGGATTTAATTAAATAATTAAAATTATTTAATTATGGGGCTGGAAGAATAATTAGGAATTAATTAAATAATTAAAATTTATTTAATTAAAGTGGATGAGAAAATTAAAGAAATAATTAAATAATTTATTTTGTATAATTAAAGTGGTTGGAGGGAAAATGATTAAAATTCAAAATTATTTAATTAAAGTTGATGAGTGAAAATAGCAAAATAATTTAAAATTATTTAATTAATAGTGATGAAGGGGTGATTAGTGACAACAACGACAAATGTTGAATTTAGAAGAATGCATTGATTGAATGACCCGACCAAAATCTCCTTTAGGAGGCAATCCTTTTCAAATTTCCCCAAGTAGTGATAATGCAAGGAAAGATGTTTTGACTTCTTCTCCTTCCTTTTCCTCTTCTTCTTCTTCTCCTGCTAGTTCTTGTTCTTGTTATTATGTTTCTATTTGTTGTTGTTCTTAAGCTTCTTCAACTTATCCTTCTTTTTCTTGCATTTTCTTCATTGGTAGTAGGTTTTGAGATCCCATATAAGTGTTAGAATTTAGATCTAGATTAGCTAACCTAGATTATCCACCTTGATTGCTTGAAACATCTACTTTTGAGCTTGACTGATTCTAGAAATAAGCATTAATATTTTTTAATATTTTATGAATGCTTTGGTACCACTTACAATGAAACAAATTGCACAAGAAATGAATGTAATAAATAATATGATATAAATAATTGATAATAATTGAGAATAATAAGTCATTTCAAGGGGGTAAACCTCCAAATATGTCCAATGAGAACATAATTCACAATTTTATGATAGTAAACTAACCACAAGCTCCTATATATACCCTACTTATTCCTTGGCTGCCACCCAAGCTAACTTATAGACTTAAATATAACCCCTAGGGTGACCTAACTAGGTATATATGATTATAATAATGATTATATATATATATATAGATTTAAAGTTCAAACCTCTTGAATGCTCCTTCCCTCTTCAATGAAATTTGCTTTAACTTCTAAACATTAATTTTTATTTCCATGTAGTTTCTTCCATGTGGATCTAGACTTCACATTCTTTCATACTATATTACTTTTATGACATTATCACTCCCCAAAATAGTTCTTGTAAAATATTTTTTATAATCTCTTTTTTAAAGCTACTTCCACTTCTCTTTATGCTTTCTTCTCAAAATTTATTGCCTTTTTTTAAGGATATTTCACATAATCAAATACAATATTTCTCTATCTTCTTGTTTTTACCTCTATGCTTTCTTCTCAAAATTTATTGCCCTTTTTTTAAGGATATTTCACATAATCAAATACAATATTTCTCTATCTTCTTTTTTTTACCTCCCAACCAATTCCAAATAAAAATAGGAGGGGCATACACTTCCCTTAAATTCCAAATTAAAGTGTAGGCATAGTGATTGATTAGTGCGATGTGTTTGATTTGGCACCATATGATTTGGGTCAACTAATAACATAGAACACTATTCAAAGTACTCATAAATTATAACAAATATTCAAATCACCTAGAAAAAAAGTATGTTGTTAGAAGTGATGCATTTATACCAAATTATTTTTTATGATTCTCAATGATATAATATGCTAGACCTTGAATAATGCATCTTTGTCTCATAGCAATTACATTCCTTTATTCTCACACCAAATATATTCTCTTCTCCTTGTATTAACTATATATTTATTTTATCTTTATGTGCATTAGTTTATTTTCTATGAAACAAGTATTCTACTTATGACATTCTTCTCATTGTATTATAATCTTGCCTCTATAGTTTTTTTAATTATGATTATTGATAGTGATGATAGACTGACATATCTCTTTTTTGGGTCAATTTTTTAATGTATTTGTGTTTGTCTAAGATTTGGTTTTGTAGATTTCTAGGAGGCATGAGCCTTCTTGATTGAATTTTTTGTATCCTCAAAACAAAAAAAACTTTTTGTATTTTCATTTCTTGATACATTAGCATAAATTTATTAATTAGTGGCACACATTTGCTAAAGTGGGGACAAAATGTAAGGTCTAAAATTGTATACCCTATAATTTCAATTGTAAAAATTTGTTCTCACTTTAGTATTTTCCTTGTGTATCATGTTTAGGGTACACTTAGTTGATAACCCTAGCCTCTCTCATTCACCAGTTTGACAAATTCTATATCATATTCTGCTATACCTTACTAATTATAATTTGTTGACTTTATTTCTATGGTTTTTGTTAGAATTTTGAAAAACATGAGACATAGGATCAAACAATGAACAAAGATGCTTTCCACACAAGAGATCTAAAAAAAAGAATTTCTATATTCCTCAAGAAGAAAAATTTATAGAATGCAAGAGACTATCAAAATGGTATGAAAGCTCGAGGGTGCAGAAGAGTGATAACATAATGAGGGTTGAGTGCTATATAGGAGCAACCCTAAATCGTAAAGGGATTAGATCATGACAAGTGTCAACATCACATGCAATGAGAAATAATGATTTAATAATAGCTCACTTTAGTTAACATAGAAAAGAACTTAGTTAATTGAATAAAGAACTCCTAAGTTTAGATTAAGTGTATGAGAATAAATTAGACTAATAATTAATTAATAGCTAATGCATGATTACTTTAATAGTTTTCTCTAGGATAATAGTGTGATCACATAAATATTTGTACAAGTGCACTAGTATCCCATGAGTTTTGAAATTCTCTCTCTCTCTCTCTCCTAGTTTATTTTTACTATTATTCCACCATTATTGCACTTCTTGTATAATTATGTTTCTAGATATTACATTGATGCAATAGTCTTTAGGTTCCCACACTACTATTAAGACTTGATATAATCCTTCATTTATATGTTGTGTTTTTGTTATATCATTTGTTAATAAATTATATGCAATTGTAGCTTCACCATTATTTCTCTTTCACATTTATATGACAACATTCACTTCTTATTTATTTTAAGTGTTCATTTCATTTCTCTTTATAACTCTTAACTCTATCTATTTCTTGATTTATCCTTCTTATTATTGATGAAGTTTATTAGTGACTGTTACCTTTCATTATCCAACCCTACTAGAGTGCTTATATCTTTGTAGACCTAAGATTTACATTGATGCAATAGTCTTTAGGTTCCTACACTACTACTAAAACTTGGTATAATCCTTCATTAGTATGTTATGTTTTTGTTATATCATCTGTTAATAAGTTATATGTAGTTGTAGCTTCACCATGATTTCTCCTTCTTACTTGGATGACAACATTCATTTCTTATATATTTTAATTTTTCATTTCCATTGCTCTTTATAGCTCTTAACTCTCTAATTACTTCTTATTTATCCTTCTTATTATTGATGAGCTTTATTAGTGACTATCGCCTCTCATTATTTAACCTTAGTAGAGTGCTTATATCTTTGTAGACCTAGTTTTTGGTAAGTAAGTGCTACTAGTGGGGGTAGCCCCTTTATATTAGTGAAATGAAAATTACATCAAGATAGATGGAGATACATTCATGCATCAGTGATTGAGAGATTTAAAAATGAAAATGCCCTCAGCTAGTTCCATGGCACATATAGAAAGGATAGGCCCTAGTAGATCAACATTGTTGTTAAGGAAAAAACCAAAAGTCTCCATATTCTTCCTTCAGATCCCATCCCTATAGAGTTTTAAGGCCTCATGAGTCACTTTATTTTTACTTTTGGTAGCATTAGCATCAAAGATACCGGCAATGTGATCACCTTTAGGCATAATTTCAATTTGTTCAATCATCTGTAGGGTATTTCAAACATCCGTGTCTTCGAGAGTGTGATTGATGACGTAGCATAGGTTAACTACACTTGATCCATGAGGATTCGAAGAATAATTAAGCCTCTAAGCATAAATCTCTATAAGATCATTCAATTTAAACAAAGTGAAGAAGTCATTAAAACTATCATTCTAAACATGAAAGCTTGATAAACATCTACTCTAAGACATTGAAACTTATCCTATTGGGGGAGTGGTGTCACATTAATGTGGAATGGTGACCCTTTTCCAATCCCTTGGATAATGAGCTTGTTTCAATCATTTTTATTGAAGAAATTTGATGAAACTAATGAAATATGTGTTGTAAAACATGATGAAAGCTATTTTAACATGATAAATGCTATGATGATCAATATAAGTGTATGCAAAGATATTATAAATGTATGCAAGATTCGAAAGATAAAAACCCTAATTTCAAAATATACTAAATGGATGCAACTAAGTTACCATGGAAGCCATTAATGTATGCTCTAAGTTAACAATTCACGTAAAATAACCTAAAATGATTTTAAAACATAAAATGTGAGTGCAAATGGATGTGATTTTCAATAGCATATTTTTTCTCTGAAAAGGTGGATCCCTATTCAATAGATGCAACGTCTATTTATAGAATAGACAAAATGAAATGAATGGTCAAGATTGAAAGAATCAATCAATGGTTTGAATGGAAGGAAAATGGAGGCATGGATCATGGATTCCCATCAAGGGTTGAGAATGAAAGATGATATTTAATCAAGGGCTTACAATCATCCAAACAAATATGCTTTCAAAACTTTGCACAAGAAGTTTGTTGAAAGTTCATTACAAGGAAGAGTATTCCTTTTTTCAAAGAGTGAAGAGGGAAAGAATATTCCATAGGAATATTCCCTTTTGGAAGAAAATTAGCATTTAATTAATTAAAACCAAATTTTAATGTGTAAAGGGGAAGGAATATTCCATGAGAATATTCCATTTGGAGGAATGTGAAAAGGATGAATATTCCCAAGGAATATTCCCTTGCAAGTGGGAGAATTAGATTCAATTAGTAATTTGACAATTTAAAACAAAGTTTCAATTACGTAAATTAGGGGAATTATATGATATTCATTAAATAAAATGATTTAATGAAAAGGGGGATGTGATATGATATTTAATTAAATAGCTTAGGGTTATTTAATTAAATATGAGAACTTAGGGATTAAATTAGATAATTTGATTTATCTAATTTAACAAGACGAAAGGTTAGCATGAAAGGGGTAGGAATTATCCTAATTAGATTAATCAGTTTAATAGATGAAAATGACATAATTAATTAAATAGCTAGGCTAATTTAATTAATTAAGAAAAAAGAGGATGGGTTTAGGATGAAACGATATTAGTATATCAGATTCAAGTGCATGATATCATTCAGGACTTTTTTAAGTGTATACATTTTTCCCCTCTTTGAAGCGAGGTACCTATTACATTGGTTCAAAGATTGATGCTCTTTAGATTAAATTTGTTGCTCAGATCAAAAAATTATTTTTTTTTTGGTTTTTTGATGCCCCATTGTTGCTCCAGTGAAAGGTATAAGCTAGTTCCTTGCCCCCTTGAGAGATTGGGCAAAAATTTTGAATTTTGGGTTGATCTCTCGACAAAGGTAAAATATAGGTTTAGGTGCTAAAATAGGTCCCAAGATGCCAAAAATGGCCTCAAAAATGCAAAAAATGGGTCAAAATAGGCTACACAGGTCAGAAATAGGTAAAATAGGCTAAAACCCTAGCTTTTGGCTCAAATTAGGGAAAAGCCCTACTTTTTAGGCTTAAATAGGTGAGAAGGGTGCACTTCAAATTCATTCGTGCATTCAACCTATAGAGATTTTGTGCATTTGGAGCTTTGACACCTTAGTGAGATGGCGCACTGTGTGCTTCCTCTTCACCTTTTTGAGTGGGTTCGAGAGTACCAACATCAAGCAGATGCAGGACCACAGGTATGTGATTCAAAACTTGCCTTGATTTTTGCATTTAGGTGCATTTAATAGTATGTCAAAATTAGGTTTTTACGAGTGCCACTATATAGCGATGCACAAGAGGAATTAGAAGTGTCGCTATTGATTTTATAGCGCCACCTTCTATTTAGTGGCACACCATCATTTTTTGGTTGGGTGACGCTTTTGATTTGGTGTTCGTGAGTTTAATATAGCAATGCACAAGATTTTTAAGTTGAGTGACGCTCAAAAGTGGTGGGCGATGCACATAGCAAATGGAAATGCACCCTAATTTTTAGCTAGAGCGATGCATGCAAATGTCAATTTTCTATTGAGTAACGCAATGTGCATCGCTAAATTGGCGAAACGACCACAAAATTAAAATAGCGATGCACACCAAAATCAATGATGCTTTTGATTTTTTTGGATACAAAGTCTCAAATTTTGATTAGTTTTTAGAATTTTTGGAAAATTAACATTGTGTGTGTGATTTTTTCAGGAGGATCCTCCACCATTGATGTCGCGAGAGCACTGTTTTGACATTTTGGCAGCAGCATGAGATTTTGATGATCTAGAGCTGGAGCAACTGGGGATGCTCGGACTAGGTTTCATTGTGTTCATGCCCGAGGTGCAGACCCACTTTGCCATGATGACAACGCTTATTGAGAGGTGGCACAGTGAGACCTCTTATTTTCACTTGCCCACCAACGAGGCTACCATCACACTTGAGGATGTGTGGTGGATCCTATGGCTTCCCATCCATGGGGAGAAAGTTATCTATGATATTGATGCTTGGAGAGATGCATGTTGTTCATTGTTGTGGTCTGACAACATCATACCAGTTAGTTCGAAGATTGATTTGGACTTATACCATGGGAGGGTATCAATTTTTAGATTGTTTTTGGTTGCGCTCATTTGCGGTGTGATTTCCTTGATTGACAGGGCAAAGGTTTTAGTCCGGGCTGGGGGTGGCATGGCACGAGATGATCTTCTGAGCCACTATGTATGCATGGGGGCCTGTTCTACTTGCTTCACTATGTCATGATATGCATCAGGTCGTCTATTGCAAGGGAAAGAGAATCAGAGCAGGTGTGACTCTACTTCACATTTGGGCATATGAGCACATTATCGTGCTGAGACCTTTGGTTGTTTTGGTAGATATTCATGAGGATGAGCCCATTATCTTTAGGTACAGGGTTTTGATGACATTGCAGCACATAGGGCCAACAATTTTACCTTATTGGCATAGGGTCATCAATTACATGACCATATTTTGATGGAGGTCATGGTTGTAGGTTCTTGCATGGTATGATGACCAGTAGAATTTGTACTTTGTTCGTCAGACTAGCTATATGTAGGGGAAAAAGCATACCATGATAGAGCGATATCTCCTAGACTACATTGCGAGATAGTTTGGGGAGGTACAAGATGTACCTCCTCAAGATTACATGGAAATTTTCACAAGATCTCAGAGAGAGGTCTAGTGAGGAGGACAAATTGACCTCGTAGTGGCAGTTAATGACTTTTGACAACTCATTCCATAGCCTTGGGCCTATGATTAGGGTATACCAGATGCAGGTACTATGTTAGGGTATGATGCATGGTTTAGACCACCTATGCGGTTGACAAACCCAGTGGGGGGATACCCCAAAGGTAGAGCTAGAGGTAGAGGTAGAGGCTGAGATGGGGGAAGAGATGGAAACCGACATGGGGGTCGGGATGGGAGACAAGGTTGAGAGAAACAACAACAGGATCAAGATAGGGCACAGGTACCGAGGGATGGGCATCAACAGCAATATTAGGGTCACCAAGACCCAAGGCATCAACAGAGTTAGTATGATGGATAGGTTCTGGGTGCACCATCACCTCCTCCACCAACTCAGTAGCCAGATCCATAGCTGTAGGCTTAGATACAAGCTCTCACAGTTGAGAGAGATCAATTACGTCAACAGTTACAAGATATGACTACATAGAGAGATCATGAGGTTCAGTTGCAACAACAACTGGACTTTCAGCTAGTCCAGGAGATTGGGTAGAGACAATAGCTTGAGGCAGTGATAGCAGCTTTCCAAGGATAGATAGTGTCAACACACTTGTATAGCAAGGTAGTCACAAAGGCTGCGTACTATAGGATTCATTATCATTGTGATGTCATTCAAGAGATGAGGTATCCTGATTTTTTGCAGAGGAGAGGGGCACCTCCCAAGGCTAAGGATCAGCCATCAGTTAGAGGGGAGTCGAGCAGCCACTAGGGCTAGCCATTTTGTAGACACTTTTTTATTATTCCTTGATTATTTATATAGATATACATTCATGGGCTCATTTTTATAGCCTCATGGAAATTTTATTTTTTATTGATATTACTACATTGATTCAGATATTGTACCATGATAGTCATTTTTTGATATATATATGAGATTATTTGGATTCGATATGTGATGTGATTTTATTTCATGATTTATGGATGTATGGATGCATATGTTATAATGTGATGTTATATTTATGTGTTATGATTATGTATGGATGCAATGTGATGGATGCACTTCTTTTATTTATGTTGATGTGATATGCAATGATGTAATGTTTATGATATGGATGCAATGCAGTGGATGTGTTATCTTTGTATGATATGTTATGGGATGGATGTTATAACAGTTATGATATGTAGATGATGTGATATGCTTATATAGGATGTATGGATGGATGCATTTCTTTTTGTGTACTTTTCCATGCAATTTATGATGTCATGATGCAATGATATGTTTATGCATATGGATGTATACATGGATGATTCTTATAGTATGGATGTCATGAATGTTTATGATATGGATGCAATGAATGATAATGCAATGGATTAAGATGCTTAGAATAACAAATCTATATTATTCAAAACACTTAAATAATAATGATAACGCATTGGATTATGTTTTCTATTATTATGATATGTTGTGAGATGTATGCATGCTAATGATTTTGTGGATTCCAAATGGATGCATGATGATGTTTTTGTTGACTGTTATTATACCAGGTTAGCATGGAAAGAAGATAGAAGAATAAAATGATTTGACCATCGATTTGGAATATTGATTCAAAAGTCCAAAAAGTCCATGATCCATCGAGACTTTATTAGATATGGTGATGAAATGGATGATGATTTTTCTAATATCTCGAGATTGGGATTTTCTATCATTCTTTATTTTTGATATAACACAGACACAATGCATCATGGCATTGAAAACCAGGATGGTGTTGTATTTAGTGTGATGGACTTTGACTCTACAAATAGATAGCATAGTTCTTGTTCACATCTTGACATACAAAAACCTCATTGGAATGTAGTTTAGAAGTTTAGAATATCTCATACTAAAGCATATGCAATAGTCAACAATCTACTCCAAATGACCCACCTACATACAACTAAGTAAGTATGCACCAATATTATTTTACAAGAATTCCCACAAGCACAGAATATGAAAGATAATGATCGATACCCCATTCCTTTCTCTCTAAATCATTGAGACATCATCGAGAGGTCCTCGGAATCGATCAATACGATAAATCATAAGAAAAGATCAAAGACAAATAGCCAGCTTTATCTATATCTCTTGCCAGTTTAACTTAGCTAAGGTGATTTCTAATGTTGATGTCCATTGTTGGAAGGATACATCCTAGGACTTGTTATCAGATGGTTTGATTAGGATTAGGTGCATGATAGGTTGTTGATACAAACTCCACTGAGTCATTTACCTATGATATAGACTTTATATTTTGACACTTAGGTTCTCACTTTATGACCTATGATACTTGTTTTCTATTTGTTTTACCAAAGGTTGAAGATGATGCTTGATTTATTATGGATGAATGTTTATTGCAGGTAAAAGTGAAATGAGATGGATGGTTTTGGAGTTTTCTAGAATATTTCAATGTTTTTGGTATTTTGAAATGTTTTGAGGCTATTTTTGGTCTTTTTGAAAGTTTATGTGGATGTTTAGGGTTTCGGTTATTTGAGGTTGTTTAGGGTTTTCCAAGGCTTTCCAATGTTCTTGTTTTTTTCTAAGTTTTCAAATGTTTTTGTATTTTTCTAAGTTTTCAAATGTTTTTGGATTTTTCTAAGTTTTCAAATGTTTTGGTATTTTCTAAGATTTATGAATGTTTTAGGGTTTTCTAAGATTTGACCAAGAACCTAACCTAAAACACTATCCTTGGGGCCTTGGGGGCTTCTCAAAGATGAGCATTTCCTAGGTTATACATGCAAAGACCATGTAGTTCGACTGAATCAACTTATTTATGATGAAAAATGAACAGTTGATGGATTGCTAGTTTATTATGATGAACTCTTAAAGGACTGACCTAAGGTGTCTTAGGGGCACATCAATGATGGACTTTCCTACATTCAATCTTAGAGACAACATAGTTCGACATGGTTTTTTTTTTGGGTTTTTGATGTTTTGATCTTTTTAGGAATTTTTGTGTTTTGGATGGTTTGAATTTTGACTTTACAATTTTGAGAATGTTAATGATATCAAATTTCCACAATCCATGGTAATTATACAGATGATTTCTAGATTCGATTGTGTAAATATTTTTTGCATCAACGTTTTGGATCACACTCTATGATCCATCATCAAGATGAAAGCAACAGCATAAGGAGTAAAAATTTTAGTTGCAGATCAAGATCACATTTAAGGAACAGGTGGAAAGGGAGAAAGTGGCACGCAAGCCAACAAACATTTGAGAATTTTTTGGATTTTAGTTGTACAAGATTTTGATGTTTTTGGATTTTCTAATTTTGCAAGTGTTTTTGGATTTTGATGAATGTTTTATGAATGTTTTTGGGGTTTTCGAGAGATTTCAATAACCTTAAGATATACAAGAACCCAATCCGATGCATAAAAAGTTTCCCCTAGTGTGATGTGATAGACTACCTTGATATAGGCAAGACAAACCAACCTTTAGAATATGCCAAGTAGTTCTAAAGGGGAATACGATACTTCACAATATCAAGCTATGATACGAACATGGATGGGTACTAGAATAAATAGGATGAATGATGTGATGGATGAATGTGATGTAAATAATGATAGGATAAAGATCCAAAGAATATATGGAGGTGCTTTATTTATGCAAGGCACCTGTTTGCCAATTTTTCACCAAGGTACATGCTCAAATGGCCACCGAAGTAGTTTTCATTAGAGGATGATTTTTTTCTTTACTGTTTTCAATCCTTTTTCTTATTTTTTTGATTTTTGATCATTTTTTTATTTTTTTTGTATTTTCAGATTTACACCCTTCAAGCCTAGGCATAAAACTTTTTAAGATGTAGGCTTTTGGTCAGTTCCTACAAGGGTTCACTTTCAGGCATTGATAATTGGTAAGCTCCTGATCCATATCTTGTTGTGGCACACACAAATAAAAATTTAGTGATATTGAAAGCTAGTACGAGAATTTGTTCCACCAATAATTCACTTTGAAGGACATCGTGTGGCATGTCTAACAATGATCCAATTATCACCATGGCATCTGCTACTCAATTGTTCATGCATGGTATCTGCTCAAAAGTTATATCTATGAAAAATTCTTTAAGGATTGCTACCATCTTCTTATAAGGAGTGATTTTATCATCCTTTTTTTGGTAGTCGTCATTGAATTGATTGATAACCAACTGTGAGTTTCCATAGACTTTCAACTCTTGTATCTGCCATTGAACTATTATCCTTAGATTTGTGATTAGGGCTTCGTATTCTACAATATTGTTAGTACATGGAAACGATAGCTAGTATGACTTTGGAATACAATCACTTTGAGGGGTGATAAAAAGAATACCTTCCCCTGATCCATGTTGGGTAAACGATCCATCAAAGTAATTTTCCACTGATTTGTTGTATTGACAAGGAATGTCGATTCATTAGGAAATTTAGATATTAAAGGATTCTTTGCATAGATAGGTGCTTCCACCAGTTGGTTTGTGATCACTTTTCCTTTGACTTCCTTGTGCTCCATGTACTCTATGTCAAATTTGTTCAAGATCATTAGCCATTTGGCCATTCACCCAGTGAGGGTTACTTTGGATAATAGGTATTTCAATGGGTTGATCTTTGCAATAAGCTTGATTTCATGCGACAACATGTAATGCATGAACTTTTGTGAAGAAAAAACCACTGCTAAACATGCTTTCTCAATGGATGAGTAGTTCATTTCATAGCCTACCAAGGTCCTACTAATGTAATAGATGACTCTTTCCTTTCTGTTTTCATCATGTTGTGCTAGAAGAGCACCTAGTGTTGCTAATGTTGCTGAGATATACAAGATCAAAGGTTTGTTTGGTATCGATGGCATGAGCCCTAGGGGTGTCAATAAGTAGTCCTTTATCTACTAGAAAGCTTTATCACACTTTTCATCCTACTTGTAAGTTATTCCATTATGGAGGAGATGTGAAAAAGGGTGAATTTTATCTAATAGTTGCGCTATGAACCTTCAGATGGATTGCAAACTTCCTTGTAACCCGCTCATCTCCTTCAATGTTTGTGGTGGTTCCATGTCTAGGATGGCTTTCACTTTTGCTAGATCAATTTCTATCCCTCTTTGTGACACAATGTAGCCAAGAAGCTTCTCTGATGTAACCCCAAAGAAACTTTTTCGAGTTCAACCGCACCTTATACTCTTCAAGCCTATCGAAGATGGGTCCTAATACCTCTATGTGCTCACTCCTTTTATTTGAATTGGCCAAAATATCATCTGCATATTCTTTGATTTTTTTGTGGATCATGTCATGAAAGATGAGGGTCATTTCTTTTTGATAGGTTGCTCCTGCGTTCTTCAACCCAAATGGCATCATGTTCCAACAATATGTTCCCCATGGACAAGTGAATGCAGTTTTGTGTTGATCCTCCTTGGCGATCATGATTTGATTATAGCTTGAAAAATCATCGATGAGTAACAACATTTCAAGTCCAGTTGTTAAATCAACGATGATGTCGATGTTAGGAAGAGGGAAATCATTCTTTGGGCATGCTTTGTTTAAATCTCTGAATTCATGCATATTCTGATTCTCGTAGTGGGTTTAGAGACTAGTACCAGGTTTGAAACCCACTCAGGATCATCAATCAGTTAAATAAATCCAATGTCAAGAAGTTTTTGTAACTCAAGTTTCACCAAGAGTGCTATATGAGGGTGCATCTTTGTCAATTTTTGCTTTGTTGGTTTAGCTTCAAGATAGACTGCTAAGTGATGCACAACCACTTCTAGATCAAGCCCTGGCATATTTGTGTATGACCATGAAAATTTGGTTCTTTTCTCTTTCAGGAATGCTGCTAGGATTTTCTATTCTTCATCAAACAAGGATTCAACATAGAAAGTTATCTTGGGTGCTTCTTTTGTTCCCACATTCACTGGGGTTTCCTTTTCTGCTAACACTGCCAACTTTTTTGGATGCATTGCACAAAGGGGGAGATTGAATCCCTCATCCTTGGGTGTATTAGAGAGGTTTTCACCCTTGAATGCATCCTTTCTTTTTACTATTTTAGGATCAAAAAGTGTCACCGTGTGGTTTTCACTCAAAGATTTGCATGTTACTTGCATATTATCCATTTTGCAACTGAAGGGTTCAATCATCTCCCCGTAGTATGCCCCTGTGTCTAGCTCTATGTCAAAACCATCTTTGTGATTTTCCCATGGTAAGTTGTCACAGAGTCCCATGAATTTTGAGATTGGTTCATCATTTTTGAATAAATCTAGAATCGGTGGTCGTCGTTGGTCCCAGTCAATGAGTTGTGGGTATACTAGGCTTATTCCAGTGGGTTGATCATTCAGGGTGAAGGATGTTGTGGATATCATGAAGAGAGAGTTATTCTTAAATAGGTCAACAACATCAAGGAGGAATTCATATAGGGTAGTATCTCGCAATGTTGGTAACCAAGAGGAAGCCTCGGCCCATTTAGCAGAAGTACCTTTGCCAAGAAGGGTGACCTTAGTAGTAGTACATCCTAGGCTGATATTCTTTGGATGTTTCTCAAGAGTGATGGCTTCTACCAAACCATTGTCATTTTGTCCTAGTTTCTCATTCTTGTTGTACCCCCACCCCTTCATTAACTGCAGGCCTTTGTTGTCATCTTCCATGGGAAGAACGGTGATGGGTCGGTCATCTTGATAGAGTAGTTTAGAGACATCCTCCTCATTGACATCTTCTTTATTCAAATCCCCCACTTGGTGAAGGTAGTAGCTCCCATCTTTATTGTTTCGACCACTTTGTTGATAGGTGTTAGTTTCCCATGAGATTTGGGAGAAAGGGGTAGCTCTCCCAACACAAAAGTGTCCCTTTGTAGTTTATAATTTCCACAACCATCATCCTGGATCACTGATTTGATGTAGGGAATATTTTGCACAATGGATGTTTGTGTTTCTGAGGTAGATTCCAAGGATGATGGGCCAAAAAATGAAGAGGATGGTGTAGGCCCTTCATTATTTTTAGGAATTTGGGGTATTTTGTAAAATTTAGCCTCAAGGTACTTGCAATAGTAAAAGGGCTTAGGATCTCCATGGATAGTAACTTCTTTGTCCTCAAAAGGAAACTTTACACATTGGTGATGGGTTGAAGCTACAACTTTTAGGGTATGAATCCATGGTCAACCAAGCAAGATGTTGTAGGGGATATCAAGATCTAACACTTGGAATGTAGTCTCTACAATGACGGGCCCCACTTGGATGAGTAGTGTGATGATTCCTTGTGATACTCGTTCTTGATTATCATATGCTCTAATGGTGGTACTCTTTTCTTTCTCAATATCATCCTTTGAATAACCCAAGTTCTTGATCAGCTAAAGGGTGCAAATGTTCAAACTAGAACCTCCATCTACTAAGACTATTTTAAGCTTGTTCTTATGAATAATAACCTCAAGGTGTAAATCACGTTATGAGATGGTTGCAACGGTAGGTCTTGTTCTGAGAAGGTGAGAAGATGAGTGATAGTGATATGCTCTACCATAGCTTGAAAGTGTTTTGCATCCATATCCTCAAGGATGGATGATGCAGATAAAGCTTTCTCTAAGCTTTCCCTATGTGCGGGGGATAGCCTTAATAGTTCCAAGATAGAGATTTGTGTGGGGGTCTTCTTAAGGTGATCTAGGAGACTATATTTGCTAGGGTTTGATGTTGGAAAAGTAGGTTGTGCCCTAGGTTGAGATGGAACCAATTGGATGGTTACTTTTCGACATCGTGTGGTGACTCCACACTCTGCACTAGGCCCTTTGATGGTGACAACAGTGATGACACTATCACAGGAAGTGACTATATTGAAATAGGCATGCTACACGTTTGTGTAATCTTTACGTTTTCCATTGTTGTTTCCTTTGTTGTGATCTGGCATAGGGTTCTTGTATATCTTAAGATCTTGGTTGTCGGTTGTTACCTCAACAAATATGTCTCCATTTTCAATAAGATCTTGGATAACATTTTTGAGCCTCATACAGTTTGATGTTTCGTGTCCTTTGATTTTGTGAAAGTCACAAAGATCATTTTCATTGTACTAGAGTGGTTTATCTTGTGGTTCTTGGTAGTTTTTGAAATTGGGAAGCATTATCAAGTTTGACTCTACCAATTTCTTCATGATAGTTTTGATAGGTTCTGAAAACTGGGTGTATTTGCATTTTGAATAGTTGTTCTTGTTGGGGGTTCATCGTTGTTCTGTTTCGGTGTTATTCATCTGATTGTTTTGTGGTGATGTTGTTTGTTGTACATTTGGTTGAACATTAGATTTTTGATTGGAATTTGGCCAAGGATCACTTAGGACTACCTTAGCATCTACTATTCCATCATTCATCATGTTCTTGTTCTTAGCCCAGACTCAAGACTTGTCGTGTGAGCTGGTTGATGGGTGGTTGTCTTTGTATGCTTGAGTATTTACCTATGAGGTTAGAGCGTGCTCGATGTGAAGGGCTCTAGGGAAAATTTCTTCATAAGTGGTAATGCATTGCATTTTCAAGTGGAAGGATAAATCGGGATCGACATTTTCTATAATGATCCCCACTTTTTCATCGGGAATTGGCCATTTTCTCTTACTAGCCCTTTGCCTCCATCATTGTAATAAATTGGTGAAATATTTTCCTTTGTTTTGTTTGAGAGTGTACAACTCTTCTAGGCTCATGTCCATGTCAAGATTAAAGAAGTGATCTATGAATCTATCAATGATTTCTTGTAATGTTTTGATACCTAGAGGCAATTGAGAAAACCAGTTGATGGTTTGGCCTGTCAAGCTTCATGGAAAGAGGAGCATCAAATAGGACTCATTGTAGTCAACCTTCATACACATTAAATTAAACTTTTTGACATGGTCCATAGGAATTCCTCTCCCTTTTTATTTATCAAATTTAGGGACTTCAAAACTAGAAGGGAATGGTACCATTTGTGATGTTTTGATCAAATGGATATGGACATAGGTTTTGTTGTGTATGGTGCTTCTTCATTTTTCCCATCCACATATCCTGCATTTCTTGTGTTAATGCTTTAAGCTGTGAAGCTACATCATCTTGTGGGTTTGGTGGAGGAACATATGTTGCATATTGTGGGATGGCAGATGGATTGTATGTGGAATTTTGATATGATGGGGTATTATATGGTGTGTATAGTGGTGTGGGATATTGTGAAGGTGATTGTGGTGGAGGCATATATGTTTCTAACGTGTTTGGGTTAATGATGTTCTATTGGGTTATAGTAGAAACCTCGTCGTTGTTGGGCTAGTAAGGCTTGCTATTGTTGTTGGGCCACGAGGGCTGCTTGTTGGGATTTCTATTATTGTTGGGCTACTAAGGCTACTTGGTGTGCTTGCTATTGTTGTTGAGCCACTAGGTCTGATTGTTGGGCTTGTTGTTGTTATTGTGCTACAAAGGTTGCTTGTTGGGTTTGTTGTTGTTGTTGTGTTGCTAAGGCTACTTGTTGGGCTTGTTGATGTTGTTGTGCTTCTAAGGCTACTTGATGTTGTTGTTGTGCTACTAGGGCTGCTTGTTATTGTTGTTGTGCTGCTAGGGATGCTTGTTTTTGTTGTGTTGCTAGGGCTGCTTCTTGTTGTTGTTGCACAACTTTTTTATAAGCATGTTGTGCTTGCTATAAGGCTAAGGCATGTGCTTGCAATGTATGATCGGTTGGTTGTTGGGACATCTACAATGGATTTGGATGTTGATGTTTTGCATGGGTTGTTGATGAGAGGTTGGGGGTTCCCTTGGTTTAACATTCCTTGTAAGATGGTGGATTGGGATGGAGGAATGTAAGTTTGAGGTCTCATTTTATTTTTCATGATGAGAGGGACTGAGAGGAAATATGATGATGGTGTCATTAGGTATTGTGATGGTAATAGCACATTAGGACATTGAGTCCATTGATTGAAAGGATTCCCTTGATCAATGTTTTGGGGATTCCCTTGTGTTTGGGATGTGGCCAAAGTATTACCTTGGTTGATGGGGATTGTGACCAAGGGGTTGTTTTGATTTGGGTTGGTGATGGATGGGATAGATGTGTTTTGGGAAACCAATGGGATGGATGAACTCATTGGGGGATTTTATAAAGATGTCCCTTGTTGTGTTGAGGGTTGATTTTGCATAAGGGTATTAATTTTCCATTTTGGGTCTATTTGTGACACTTGATCCACACTTCCTTGTGTGACACTGGGAACACTTGTGGTACTCATGGGGATGGATGAAGATGGGTTCTCTTGATATGTTGAGGTTTTCATGGATTCGTGAAGTGTAAGTGGTTTATGTTGATGTAGGGGATGCTCAGGAATGGGAGGAGCACCAAATGTTGGTTTCCAAGTGGTTTTTTGAGAAGGATTTTTACTTAGGGTACCAACAAGTGTGTTTCTTTCCAATGGAAGAGTGTGGCCAAAGTCCTTAGCAAGACTAAATGTAAGACTAGGAGTTGGTGTTTGACTTAACCCTAGAGATGGAGTTGTTTGAATGGTGGATGAAGTTAAGCCTTATGTCAAGGATTGTGCAACAAAAGATGGGGAAATTGGAGCTACGTTTTCTAAGGCTTGATGTTCTTGTTTGTACTCCATGATTTCTTCCTTAGTAAGTCCAAACGGGTTGTCTATGACGTCTTCTATCTCATATGGTCCTGATGGAGTCGGGGGTTGTTGTGATGGGGTAATATGACTTCTTGGATCAAATTCTTGAGGATTGGTATCACTTAAGGTGAATGTGACTTTGGATTTTTCCATGATTCTCTTTTTTTGTGATCTTGTCTTTACCATAAATTGTAGGTCACCTATGGGAGAGTTATGTTGAGATTTGTAATGTTTAAACTCTCTAGTTGACTCAAATCTTGGTAAAAGGGATGCTCTAAGTTGTTTTGGAGCAATGGTGATAATGGGAGATGAGAAAAGGTGAATGATGTGGAGAGTGATCTTTGCAAGCATTTTGGGACAACACTTTTTACTATAGGTTTGATGTTTTTATGTTTGGATAAAGGATGTTAATGAACTTGTGAATCTTTAAGGTAGACTTGTGACCTTCAAGAAAAACTAGTCCACAAATGATAACTAACTTAACTAACTGCATGTAAAAGGATTCATTTCACATACAAAGTAGCTAAGTTAGGGTTTGGGTTGATAGATGTCTAAGTCAAAAATGTTGGTGTGTTCAAAAGTTTTCAAATTTTGGTGAAGTGAGGTTTAAAATTTGATGAGGGGTGGATGAAATTTTTGACTCAATGTTGATTAGAGTGAACCTTTGTTTTTTGCAAGACCAAGGTAGTGAGAAACATGGTATACCTCTAAAGTGATCAAACCCTAAGGACTCAATGATTAAGGAGAAGTTCTTGTGAAATGTGTAGATATGGTTCATCCATGAAATAGCGTATAAAATGTCTCCTTATTGATCTATCTCGGTTGTGATGATTCTTTAAGATACGTCTTCTAATATACTTTGAACTATGATGTCTAAGTTTGAAATAGTGGAATGTATACCTTCTCTTGGGTATTTTCACTTTGCGGGAGATCATGAAGATAAGCACAAAATCATAAAAAAGGGGATATTTATTTCCATGTAGGAGGTGGTAATATAGGCCTTCTAGCCACAATATCGGCTCTTTCTTCTTGTCCGTCTAAGATGAATGCTACGTTTATCCACTGGATTGGTGTTTCCTTTGTTTCAAAAGTGAAGCTCCTCAAACTACTAATTATATTTGTTTGTTCTCCTTCAATTAGTTCAAATTTTGGTTGAATGATAGCTGGCGTAAGCTTTGATTGTTCAATTGGAGCGATCAGATGCCAAATGGTCATGTGGGGTTCAATTTGTCAATTTATCTTGCTTAAATGAGTTTCTTTTCACCACAAACACTTGTCTTGCTTAAGTTTCAAACTAAATTTCTATGTCAAAAACATCATCAATTTCACAAAGTCCATTTTTTGAAAATCATGAAGTTAGGGGCATAGTTACTGTTGTCAAATAAAGTTTGCACCCTTGCTAAGCTATGAACTATATCAACCTATTGACACATGGGAACACTTCGAGGTTGTGGGTGACCTGGGAATGAAGTTTACCTCCAGATTATGGGTTGGTTCCCCTTAAGATAACTTGAAAATAGGATAAGGAAAAGAGTAAGAAGGATAGGCTTGAAACCTAAAAATTATCACTAACAGGTGATACACCAAAGATAAAATTTGACAAGACTGTTGAAACTCACAGAAAATCTCAATAAAGCTAAACAATCTCACAACACAGAGATTTATGTCTGCAAAAGTGATTCTATGTAAGGTTCTGACTTTTCTAATGCTTAACACAAGGAAAACAATGATGTTTTCACAGATATAAATGCAATAGAAAGAGATCACTAACATAAACCTACACTATGACATAATATTCTTTCCATCCAGTACTAAAGGAATCTGATAAAATAAAGGATTACACAGAATTTTATCATGCAATTCACAACTAATACTTAAAACAACAAAGGAAATCGGTGAAAGAAATGACTTTCTATTGAGAAAAATAAGGAGTCTTTGTATTACAAATCTGTAGTATTCATAAAAATGAGTTACAAAGTTTGAATAATGCTCTTTCAACAATCTCTTAACCAAGAACTCCCTCCTACCAAGAAGCAAAAATGCCATATATACAACAAAAAACTAAAAAAGTGTCGACCTCTGCCCTAGGGTTTTCAAAAAATGAGTCGGTTACAGAAGGGTCGACCCTCAGATATTTTGGAATAAAGTTAATGTTGCATTCAATGTGCATCCCTTTTTCCATGTCGGTGAAAAGATCACCCTCAGGAGTGGCCTTCAAATCTTTTGCAACCATCGCATTAACTCCCATCCCTCGTTTCCAACTTCGAGAGCTTCATCAGAGCCACTTTGAATGCTCTGCAACATTATCATAAATGTCAATCTACCTTCTCCATTAGACATCACAACTATCATTGTCACTCGCGGCCTCTTCCCCTTCGGCTTTCTTCTTGCTCTAGATCTTCCTGCAAGTTGACCTCCTTGAGAAATAGCATCAGATTTATCCTGCTTAGATCTTTACAGATGAACACCACTGTCCATCGAACCGATTCATCATCTCATTCACATAGCAAATCCATACCGCTCACATTTTGTTGATCTTCATCATAGGACGGTCACCATAGTCAAACTACCACTGGTTTTCCCTCAGCTTCCTCTGATTGGTTGAACAAACACCATGTAATATTTTCAGATGGTCAAAAGTCGTTCAAACAGAATCACATGTCAGTGAGACACTAGTTGTGTCTCCCTGATGCAATTATACTCCACAGTAGCAATTAGTATAGCTTAGAACTGTCAGCAAGACTTCACATTGAGCTGCAAGAGTTATATCGATATCCCAAAAACATCGGAAAGACTATTGTTGTAGGACAGACATCATAGTGAACCCCTAAGAGTCATACCGATATCCAAAACCATCAGCAAGACTATCACTTTCAGCAAGAGGTCATATCGAAAGCACCTGACAGTAGATACCATTCCATTTACACCATCAGCAAGAGTCTCGGCGATGCTCAGCATGAACACACCCATCGGCAAGACAAACAAGTCGGTGAGACATCATAGTGATTGAAAATCGTTCGACCAGACTACCGCCTTCGGCAAGAGGCCTCTCTGTAGTCCACAGTAGAACCATTGCTATCGGCAAGACCATTGCTTGTCGACAAGACCTCATAGCGATCCCCCAAGAGTTATACCATTGTGCTCCTCCATCAGCAAGACATCTGTATTCGGCAGGACATTACAGCGAGCCCTTCATCTTTCGGCGAGACCTCACCCTGTCAGCGAGACATCATACCAAACTCATTCCATTCTCCCCGAGCTCAAACCCTTTCAGCGAGACCATCTTCGGTTGACAAGACTTCTTACCAAAGACAAACCATTCCCCCCGACGCTAACCTTGTGAACAATTGTCAGCGAGAGCTCTTCCCAAGCGGAGAAGGATTAAAAAACTCACGGCGACTGAAAATGTCTTGGCGACCCGAACATTTCAAAAAGAAAAGGCGAAGTCAGAGTCAAGATGGAAACTAAAAGGGGGAAAGCAAGGCAAAGACACAAGATGAAGACCTTCCCAACAAAAACCGAACACCTGCACGCTGGGCTCAACCCTCATGGGAGCCACATTTAGTCCACGTGCTGAATTTAAAACATAATTTTCCCCTGCAGTTGCACAAGAAGCAAACAAGTTAGAAAATGTGTAACCTTGATGCAAATGTTCCTCCATTTGGCCTTCATGATTGAGCCCGCAGGTGAAAATCGGGTAACATTTCTGGCGATCTCAGCTGGATGTTTTCCTGCTAAACATGCAAACCAGTAGCCTAGGCCTATCCATTGGGCATGGAGTCATTGGGGCCTAGACCCCCCCTTAGAAAACTCGCCTAGGACTCCAGTAACTCAGAAGACCAACAAATACGAGGCCCTGGCCCATCCAAGACCAAACTGTAGGAGGAGAACTATTCATTTGTGTTGAAACAGTACTTAGGGAATGAAAACTGCATCTAATCAAAGGTGTGAAAGCACCTATTGACATCTAGAATTTTAACAGCTACGTACAAATTTAGGTCCCTACCTCAAAAGCAATGTTTGAGGTGAATCCCATTCACTGGGATTAGTTCCACTACACCATCAAACTTAGATAGCTGGAAAGTATTATGTTGTTTCTTCTCAGTGATGATATATGGCTCGGTCCAAAATGCATCAAATTTGGAGTGCTTTACAGGCCTGCTTTTCAATTCATCCCACTTTAGCACTATGTCACCTTCCTGGAACACTCTGGGAGACACCTTTTTATCGAATGACCTTTTCATTTGAGCTTGATGTTGCTCAATATTTTTCACTACTTCAGCTCTGAGTTCTTCAAGTTCAATTAACTGAGCTAACCTTGTTGTCATAGGCTCCTCCTCAATCATATCAAGTTGGTTTACCAGATCAAGGGCTGGGAGTTTAACTGAAATAGGCATTCTTGCCTCTTTTCCATGTACTAACATGTATGGAGAAAGTCCTATAGACCTTTTTGACGTAATCCTATCAGCCCATAGGGCTGATTTCAGCTTGGTGTGCCAGGCTCTTTGATTTTCTTCCATAGTTCTCTTAATGATCCTCAAGAGATTCTTGTTAGTGGACTTAGCATGCCCATTGCCCTGCGGATAATAATTAGAGGATGTATTCAGATATATACCATTATTGACAGCCCAGTCAGAAATTTTAACACTCACAAAGGTAAGGGCATTGTCTAAGATAATAGAATCTGGGACACCAAATCTAGTAACTAACTCTTCATAGAAATTCAGGACAACAGATTCATTAGCCTCTTTGAGTGCTACAGCTTCAGTCCATTTTGAAAAATAATCAGTGGCTGTGAGCACCCACTTGTGGCCTACACTTGATGGCGGGTTTATAACCCCAATGAAATCCAAACCCCATTTCATGAAGGGCTGATCAATTTGAATTGGTTGCAGCTGGAGGGCTGCCAACTTCTATTTTCCAACAAAAATGGAAAATTCCTTACACTTCCTTACCCATAATTGAGCATCTCTGAATAAGGTAGGCCAGTAATAGCCTCCTTTCATTATTTTAAGAGTTGTAGCTCTTGGAGAAAAGTGTCCACCAGTTGATTCTTGATGGAATTCATGCAATACTCTATCAACCTGGTCAGCTTCAATACATCTCAATAGGACACCATGAAAATCTCTCCTAAACAGTAAACCATTTAAAAGAACATAAGGTATGGATTGTAGTCGATATTACCTTCTTCTGGATTTAGTTAGATTAGGCGGGCACTCACCAGTCAATAAAAAATGTGTCATTTCTGAAATCCAACCTGCAGGAGGCGGTATAGCAGCTTGTTGTCCATCTTGAAGTGCTAAAACAGAACTATTCTTCCTCCTTTATATTATTTTTGTTGTCCTCTATAAGCTGTCCACAAAGACCTCTCCCTCTTATTAGTTTGGTAACCTTTATTTCAAGGTCATACTTCATCACCTTAGTGACCCAACCATCTCTTTTATCACTCAAATCTTTGTTCAGTAAAAACTCTTTCACACTTGAATGAGCAACCATTAGTATAATCTTGTTATTGGAAAGCATGTGCCTGAACTTCTTTAAGCTTCTTATAACAGCGAGAACATGTTTCTCTACAAAAGTATACTTGAGCTCGTAATCTTTGAGTCCCTGACTGAAGAACGCCATGGGTTGTTCAGATCCTTCATCATTTCACTGTACACAAATGGTTGAAAGTGAATCAACATTTCCATAGGTATATAAAATGAAATCTTTAGAAAAATCAAGATTCAGAAGTGTAGGTGCAGTTGCTAATGCCTCTTTTATAAGCTCAAAACTTATTTTCCCATCCTTAGTCCAGCTGAAAGGTACATTCTTTCTCAGCATATGAGTTAGTGGACTTAATAGACCAGCAATGTCAGGGATAAACCTCCTAACAAATTCCTTTGTGAACAAAAAACACACACTTTTTGGGGTTAAGTGATATCCCAAATTCCCTGTATTTCTCAAAAATATGCCTCAAATGATTCAGATGATCCTTAGCCTCTTTAGAAAAAATAGTGATATCATCAAGATAGACTAAGACTATCTTGTACATTAAACCCCGAAAGGCCATATCCATTGCTTTTTGAAAGGTTGCCCCAACATTAGATAAACCAAAGGGCATTTTCTAAATGTTGTTTTGTACTGATCTTCTTTTTTCACTAATATCTGGTTGTAACTAGAATAGCCATCTAATAAGGAAAAAATTTCAAACCCTGAAACTACCTGAAGTATCTGCTCCATAGACGGCAGAGGATAATGGTCATTTAAGGAGGCCCTATTTAAGTCACGAAAATCCACATAGAGTCTTATTTCACCATTTTTCTTCCTTACTGGTACTAGATTTGAAACCCATGAGGTATGCTTAATGGGGAAAATAATGTTGCTTTCAATCAACTTATCTAGTTCCTTTTTCATCAAAGGCTCTAACTTAGGATTCAAGGGCCTCTGTTTTTTCCTAACAGGTTTGACATTAGGCTCAAGTTCAATGGTATGTTGAGCAAGTTGGGGATTAAATCCCTTTAAATCAATATATTGTTAGGCAAAGATATCATTAAATTCTTGACAAAGCTAAATAAAAATATGCTTCTCTTAAGTTGTACATACCTTGGCCAACTTAAGGAGGTTTTCTTTGAAAACTTCAACTTCTTCGTAGTGATCTTGCTGAACTTGAATACTGCCCTTGGGTTTTCTAGCTTCATCATCGGTATTAAAAACAGATTCTAAAGTGACTAGGCCTTTAGGCAACTTGTTTTTTCGCTGAATAATCTGGTCACTTTACTGGTGTTGTAACTTTTCCTGATTGGTATGTGAGAAATCAGCTTCTTCTCTTAAAAAGTTGACAATCTGCTGGTCACTATCAAAGACTTGCCAGTGTATATTATTATCAGGCACAGCAGACCTAACTACAATCTTAATATGCTAATTAGTTTTATCACTGCAAATCTCCCTTGGAATATCACGTTCAGCTCCTATAGCAGCTAATCTATCGGCATGTTTATTCTGAGCTCTAGGAATGGAAATAATTTTAAATGCCTCAAATCCCTCTAAGAGGTCCCATACTCTATTCCTATAAGACCTGAGTATATCATTTTTCACAACATTAAGCTTTCTAACCTGATTGACAACCAACTCATTGTCACCATAAACCTTTAGACAGCTAATACCTCTCTGTCTTGCCCACTCCAAGCCTTGGACTAGAGCTTCATATTCAGCAGAGTTATTAGAACAGTTAAAACAGAATTTGAAAGCTAGATAGTACTTCTGACCTTCTGGTGATACCAGCATACATCCACCACCAGCACCTACCCTACTCCTTAAGCCATCAAAATATAGCTCCCACACATCATTTTCATGTTGTTCACTATGTTGTTCCTTGTCCTTTTCAATATTAGGCATAAAGGAGTTAGTCTCACGCATCATATAAACACCAATGTCAACCTCCTCCAACTGATTACCTGTACTGACTTCATGAGTTTGAGATGCCCACTCTTTAGGAAGAATTTTTGATGTTCTTTCTGTTTCAATTTCAGCCTCTTGAATAGCAGGCTGCTCCACTTGTACACTTGTGACCAAGTTGGCATTAATAGGAGATGGATTGTAAGGTTCAATATGAACTTTGGCTATGGGTTCTGATTTAATGGTGACTCTAGTACCATATCTAGTTCTAAATAGCATATGAGACCAATCAGAGGATAGGTAACCACCTGTCTTGGCCGTAAAATCCCTAGATAAACAAAGGGAAAAGTACGGGGGCAACTCAATAATGTAGATATCCTGTGGTATTGCAAAATTTGGACAGGCATGTAAAGTTAAGCTCAAATTTTAATAACCCCTACTGTGTTAACAGCTGTACCATCCAATTGTACTACCCCCTTTTCTAGTGGCTCATATTCAATTCCCAACTTATCAACAATTTGTTTGGGCATAACTGAACTACTAGCCCCTGAGTCAATCATACAATTGTGAACAAGATGATCTCCTATGATCAATGACAAATAAAAAGGAGGTGGCTTGACCTTAGCAGCTTGTTGTTCTTTATCACCAATAGCAGTACTAGTCAACACAACCTTCTCCTTTTCTATACTAGGCTCATCTGAGACACTTAGACCTGATAAAGCAGATTGAAGCAGGTCCTTTTGACCCAGAATACTCAGAGAATCCCATATTGACATGGGTAAATTAATTTTCTTCATATACTCAAGTATATTGAAAGATGTAGCAGGTTTAACTTGACCTTTAGGAGGAATAACATCACCTTTAACCATAGGCGCTTGGACTAATGAATCAAAATGTTGCTTGCCTAACAAAGGCTTCCCTCTTGGTAGCATTCGGATTTCATCAGCTTTTGATGAGCCAGGAGCATTCTGATTCTGGTTCAGCCCTTGTTTCGATTGAGTTTGAACCGTATCAGGTCGATGTCCTTCATCTATTGCCCTCTTTTTACTGTGTGTGTTGTCTACAATTGAAGAATCAGCGTAGTTCACTCCACAAAATTCTTCCCCTTGCCAGTTTAGGAATGTAGACTCATGTGTCTGTTGCTCTTGCTGTTGTACTTCAGTTGGTACAAGCACATTAGACTGAACTGTTCTGAACCATCAAGGCTTGATTAAGTAGCCCATTTACACAGGTGCTCTGATTATGGGATTGATTACATGGAAAGCACCACTCATAATCTTGAACTAAATTGTTTTGGATAGGTGCAAGCTCTTTGGAAGTGCTTGTAGTATTGGAGTCATAAGCTTGATATGGCCTTGGGTTAGGAACAGATCTTTGGCTCTGATTATAAGGCTGATAAGGTGGTCTGTTGGTCTGATTTTGCTGGTAATTAGACTGAAATGAGGGCTGATAAGGCTTAAAACCTTGATTTTGCTTCTTTTTTAGATTAACCATCTCATTGCCAAAGGTCATCAGAAGGCCTTTAATCTCTTGTAGTTCGAAAGACTGAGCTGGAAGTGCATTTACTTGGTCATTAGGCTAGGTATCAAGTGATGGAAATGCTGGTGCACTTGGAATAACAACCAAAGGAGGTAACTGCATAGGGATTGAAGGCTGAAGAGCAAGAAATATTGGCATAGGTGATCTTGGGGCAATTTTACCAGCCTGTATGAGGTTGTTTTTAGCTCTAACAACTACACTATATGTTGCAGGAAGTGTATCCCCTCCCATCGATTGAATCATCACAGAAATATCACTATTTAAAGCTCTTAAATAGTATAAAAATGCATGATTCACAGTAGGCCTTAACGTTTGTGGAATTCTATCCCACGTCCTCTGGAAACGGTGATTGAAATCTGACATAACTTCATGAGGAGCTCTTTTGATTGTAGACAATTGCTCCACCAATGACAAGTGGTCGGATTTATCTTCAAAAAAATTGCACAACTGGCTGCCTAACTCATCCCATGTTGCTATGGAGTTGACAGGCAAGCCTCTGAACCATTGTAAGGATTTTCCTATAAATGACGCTGACAGCAATCTGAGTGCAACATTTTCTTCAATCACATGATGAACAACACACAGTTTAGCAACATCTTTTATATGCTCTATTGGGGTGGTATGATCCTCGCCATGAAAATATGGCTGAATTTTTAAGGCAACAACATGAATTTTGTCATGCTGAGTCAAATTCAATGGGCTGCCTTGGTTAAAAGCAACAAATGGTTGATTTCTCACTGCTGGAATCATTGTAACTGGGATACTCTTAGCAATAATAACTAGAACAACAGTATGGCTTCTCACAAAAGGATTTGACTTGGATCTTCTGAAATAAACAACTATCTTTTGAACATTCTGGACTTCCCTCCCCCTTCTTCTAGGCGGGGACAATTGCAAATACTCAAAAACAGGTGAGTTACTCCTAGTCTGCACTCTTCTCATGAGCAGTAATGCACTGGAATTGCTAAATCTGAGCTCAGAGTCACCAAGTATGCTAAAATTTGTCCCATTAAAGATGGCAATTTCTGTTGCACATACCACACAACAATATTATAATTCTAGTTTAAGACTGAAAAATAGTTCTCAATCCCACCGGGCGTGCCAAAAACTGTTGTCAAATAAAGTTTGCACCCTTGCTAAGCTATGAAATGTAGCAACCTATTGACACATGGGAACACTTCGAGGTTGTGGGTGACCTGGGAATGAAGTGGACCTCCAGATTATGGGTTGGTTCCCCTTAAGATAACTTGAAAATAGGATAAGGAAAAGAGTAAGAAGGATATTCTTGAAACCTAAAACCTATCACTAACAGGTGATACACCAAAGATAAAATTTGACAAGACTGTTGAAACTCACAGAAAATCTCAATAAAGCTAAACAATCTCACAACATAGAGATTTATATCTGCAAAAGTGATTCTATGTAAGGTTTTGACTGTTCTAATGCTTAACACGAGGAAAACAATGATGTTTCCACAGATATAAATGCAATAGAAAGATATCACTAACATAAACCTACACTATGACATAATATTATTTGCATCCAGTACTGAAGGAATCTGATAAAATAAAGGATTACACAGAATTTTATCATGCAATTCACAACTAATACTTAAAACAACAAAGGAAATTGGTGAAGGAAATGACTTTCTATTGAGAAAAATAAGGAGTCTTTGTATTACAAATTTGTAGTATTCATAAAAATGAGTTACAAAGTTTGAATAATGCTCTTTCAGCAATCTCTTAACCAAGAACTCCCTCCTACCAAGAGGCAAAAATACCATATATACAACAAAAAAATAAAAAAGTGTCAGCCCCTGCCCTAGGGTTTTCAAAAAATGAGTCGGTTATAGAAGGGTCAGCCCTCAAATCTTTTGGAATAAAGTTAATGTTGCATTCAATGTGCATCCCTCTATCCATTTCGGTGAAAATATCACCCTCAGGAGTGGCCTTCAGATCTTTTGCAACAATCACATTAACTCCCAGCCCTCGTGTCCAACTTCGAGAGCTTCATCAGAGTCACTTTGAATGCTCTGCAGCATTATCATAAATGTCGATCTACCTTTGCCTGTAGACATCACAGCTGTCATTATGACTCGTGGCCTCTTCCCCTTTAGCTTTCTTCTTGCTCTAGATCTTCCTGCAAGTTGACCTCCTTGAGAAACAACATCAGATTTATCCTGCTTAGATCTTTACAGATGAACACCACTGTCCACCGAAATGATTCATCATCTCATTCACATAGAAGATCCATACCGCTCACATTTTGTTGATCTTCATCACAGGACGGTCGCCACAGTCAAACTACCACTGGTTCTCCCTCAGCTTCCTCTGATTGGTTGAACAGACACCACGTAATATTTTCAGATGGTCAAAAGTCATTCAAATAGAATCTCATGTCGGTGAGACACTAGTTGTGTCTCCCCGATGTGATTATACTCCACAGTAGCAATTGGCATAGCTTAGAAATGTCTGCAAGACTTCACATCAAGCTGCAAGAGTTATATCGATATCCCAAAAACATCGGCAAAACTATTGATGTTGGCCAGACATCATAGCAAACCCCTAAGAGTCATACCGATATCCAAAACCATCGGCAAGAGGTCATACCGAAAGCACCTGACAGTATATACCAATCCATTTAGACCATCGACAAGAGTCTCGGTGATGCTCAGCATGAACACAACCATCGGCAAGACAAACAAGTTGGCAAGACATCATAGCGATTGAAAATCATTCAGCTAGACTACCGCCTTCAGTAAGAGGTCTCGCCGAAGTCCACAATAGACCCATCGCTATCGGCAAGACCATTGATTGTTGGAAGACCTCATAGCGATCCCCCAAGATTTATACCGTTGTGCTCCTCCGTCGGTGAGACATCCGCATTCGGCAGGACATTACAGCGAGCCCTTCATCTTTTGGTGAGACCTCACCCTGTCGGCGAGACATCATACCGAATTCATTCCATTCTCCTCGAGCTCAAACCCTTTCGGCGAGACCATCTTCAGTTGGCAAGACTTCTTACCGAAGACAAACCATTCCCCCCGATGCTAACCTTGTGAACAATTGTCGGCGAGAGCTGTTCCCAAGCGAAGAAGGATAGAAAAACTCACGGTGACCGAAAATGTCTTGGCAACCCGAGCATTTCAAAAAGAAAAGGTGGAGTCAAAGTCGAGATGGAAATTGAAAGGGGGAAAGCAAGGAAAAGACACAAGATGAAGACCTTCCCAACGAAAACCGAACACCTGCACGCTGGGCTCAACCCTCATGGGAGCCACATTTAATCCACGTGCCGAATTTAAAACATAATTTTCCCTTGCAGCTGCACAAGAAGCAAACAAGTTAGAAAATATGTAACCTTGATGCAAATGTTCCTCCATTTGGCCTTCATGAACACTTGAAAACATAGATTTCCCTGCCTGATTGAGCCCGCAGGTGAAAATCGGGTAACAGTTACCTATGTTGACTTTGGAAAGTATGGATTAAGATGTAAGCCAAAATATTTAGAAGTCTCTAAGAATAAAATTCTTAGGACAAGCATCAATATCAATGCTTTATTCAAAGGTTATCCATGCTTAGACCAAAGGGTTTGAAATTTTGAAAAGACTTGTTAATGTTTCTTTGCAATGTTTTGGAACCAAGAAAATTATTAAGCCAACTCACAAGCATGAGAATCCTAGTTTAGGTGTGTATTTCTTAGTAGGCTTACCCTCATCCCCTAAGAGATGATTAATCCATGAAGATGGAGTGGAAAAATAGGCTATGTCAAGGAAATGTATCGTCTTGACACACCAATCAAAGGAGTCCCTTCCCATTTGCTTTATTGCCTCAACCAAAACCCAAACATGGTAGGTAACTTTTGGGAGTGGTGTGCCTCCCATGCACTACTTTGAAATACACTTTGAAGGAAATGGTGAGCCACTACTAACAAGGTTCTTAATCCATACTTTCGGGATAAACTAGTGCTATACACATAGTGATTCACTCAATTAAGAGGCCTCCTAGCCCTTAGAAATATCTAAGGGTTTTAACGCATCACAAGGATATTAGGGAAGACGTTCATTGGGATAGGACAACAACACTAGCTGGTTAATTACTTTAGTCACGACCAATTATTTATATAGCGGACCAAAATGAAAGCGCCACTTCGGTCATTCCCTCTCACAAGTTAGAAGGCAAGCCCTCTAAAGGTAACACATGTTTGAAGTTTAAAATGATTTTTGTCACCCAAGATTTCCAAAAGGCGCAAGGGGAGAGGATAGGCGCTTCCAAGAAGAAAAGGTATACTTGTGTGTTTCTCTTCACCCAATATCACACAAACCACAAGAGGAGAGGATACACACAACAAGCATACACAAGCAAATCAAACACATGTTCATTTTAACCTTGACAAGCATAATGAATTCATTTTAAGCACCAAATGAAGTGTTGTGATTTTTTTCTTGAATTTTAAACTAACATCACAAAATGAGGATATGAGGGTGTTGAACATCCGGAATACTGCGAGGGGGGGTGAATCAATATTCCATTAAACCATTCACTTCAAATCCATTTAACCATTATCACAATTCTAACTGAATCAGCAAGAGAGAACATAGAAACAAATCAATGCAACCATACACATGAACACCGATATTTTACGTGGAAAACCCAAAAAGGGAAAAACTATGATGAGGGTTAACTCACAATATATTATATTCGGATACAAAATATTACAGGGCTCCCTGCCATGACTTAGTGTCCTTAAAAAGACTCATTGCTTGAATACAAAAGATGGCTAACCACCAAGATACAAAGATAGTGGCTCACTGCCAAGAGATTGAACTGATAGGATACACCTTCAATGTGTAGGGTTTAGTTCCAATGAAACTCAGAATATGTATTACATCCTCACACAACAATCACTCAACAAATCTACTATGATCCACAACTCATAAAGCATTTAGGCTCATACCTTTCTTCCACACACACACTTTTCTTCTTGCTCACTCTCTTATATATATATACAAGTATATCTTAATCATCAATTAGGTTGGCCTAATTAGATGAAAAAAAAATAATCAAAACTCTCTTTTTCGGCACCAAAAAACATTTTATCCATGTAGTGCATTGTATCAAGTTGACTAACATCCATAAAACATAACTAGTCTCCATAATGTATTGCATACACTACGTCAACCAAGACTAGAACACAATTCTCCAAACCAACAAATAATCCTCAAAGCAAACACCTTCCATATTTGAGAACACATTAATTTCCCATCATACCACCAACATAGAGACTGTCAACAAAAACCACATCATAAGAATATTCACCTTAATAAAATGTCGAGTCTCCCACATAGTATACCAAGCAAGGAACAACAGTAGAATAGAGAGTTGAACTCTGTTAGAAAAATTTCTGCTCACAACCAAAAATGTCTCAAGATCTAGGATATAGTTGTATGAATGAGTCATGATAGCATGGTTAAGAGATTAGAGTCATACCATATCTTGCGGTGATTTCCAAACTCAAATACCAACACATTGATCCAAGACAAAAGGGCATTACCGGCAAGGAACAACTTTCGGTAAACCAAGTAGACTTCTCATAGAGTTATCACAATGTTGACATCAATGACAACATAGGAATAACCAACACAAAACATCCATACTTCATGCTCATGTTGCAAGGCTCCATAATTCCAACAATCTCCCCCTTTGGCATTGATGGAAACATGCATGACAAAAATATTTTCCAATATACTGAAACTGAAAACTTTGAATACTCCCCCTTATCAAAACTATTCTTCACAAAAAATGTTTTCCTTTGTTAACCTCTTTCCCTTCATCTCTCTATCTCTCCCCCTTTGACATCAATGACAAAGGATGGGATCCGATATATATGTATACATCAAAATGTAGCCAAAAGATATGAACACAAAATTGAATTAACTTGAAGAAGAACCTCTGAGACTCTCCAGGATGACCTTCCATGACACTTTGCCTCCTTTCCATGAATCTTTTTCACTTATAAGAGTCTTGTGTAGTAACTCAAGTTTAGTTAAGGACTTTATACCATCTTCTAGAGTATTTGGATTAAGATTAATCACTAATAATTCACCAATACAACCAAGAGCACTAGAAACAAAAGTGTGCCTAAGTTTAATCATGTCTCTAGGTGCCACAAACTTCTTGATAATTTATATCCTTTGATCCTGCAGAGAAAAGAATTTTTCATGAAGTTTCACAATGCAGGACCACCTCTAATTATCTTTGTCTTCTACTATCTTGTATGTATCTGCTTGAGTGCTCATCTGGGATTCACTCATCCTTATTTCATTTCTTATGTGTAGTGTACTACCAGACCAATCTAGGAAAAAAGAAAGTAGTTCTTGTATCTCTTCTTCACAACCGTGTGCACTCTCCAATTCCTTCATCACTCGAGTGTGCATTTTCACATTTTTCTTTGATATCTTCAAAATTTCCTTCATCAAACCTAATTCTAGGAGGCACCTCAAGTCCGAAGATGTAGACCTTCAAAGAATCAATCGTGCCTTTGAGATTCTCCACAACATAAATAGATGAATCAAAATTAGCATTGGGAATAACCTGTTGCAATTCTTCCAAAGCTCTCTTAATATTTATCCTTTCATTTTCATGTTCAAACTCACTTCCTTCTACAACTTATTGCTTAATAATACTCTTCCTTTTCTTCCCTGTTCTGATTGCACTACCGGGGGTACCTTCTACATTGAGATTCTTCGGGATTTCCAAAAGAATTTTAGCATAATTATTAACTTCTACCTCTGACACTTCATAATCTAATTCAGATATCCATACCAACCTTGATTTAACTGCTTCCATGTGACAAAAATATACATACACAAGAAAATTGATGCTTCTGGAGTACCTTTCAACACCACTTATTGGAATCCTGAACCTTCTATTCATCCTCATCTTAAATGTTCCAAAGAATGCAGCAAGGGAAGTCTCTTGTGCATCCAAGCTACCAAGATTTATTATGAAGTTTCTGATTTGATGGGCAATAGGCACTATATCTAACCATTATATTCTTCATATTACTGATAACTCTCTCAAAAAGTAAAAGAGTAGACAAACAACAAGATTTCCATACCCAAAAGTATTCTTCTTACTCTTCTTGATTTCCTTTAAATTCTTCAAAATATGTATATGAAGTAATTCACATAAGTCATAATCCATACGTCTTTTAACCATATCAATAGCAGTATGTAAAACACTAGTAGAAATTGGGAGGTCATTGTTAGGAATACAAACTTTGTGACTGATGACCATAACAACATATTGTGAATGGTGATCCTAGACCTGCACAAACACAAAGAACAAACACACGATTAGTCCCAAATGCAAGTTAGAAACATAATTCCCCATAGAATTCATTTGAAATGCACAAAACAAGAAATAGAATGAAGAACACAAATAAAAGCTTTCAAATCCTATTTAATGCAAACAAACTCTCAATCCCATGGGGGAATTGGTGCCATTTTGATGTGGAAAATGGCCCTTTCCCAATCCCTTGTAAGCTTGAATGATGATTTGATGCTTCCTTGGTGAAATTCCTGCATAACCTAGCTATGAAAATGTGAAAATGGATGAACAAAGGATGAGAAAATTCAAAATATCAAGATAATGTCTTTGCATGAAGTTGTGGATCCCAAATCCAAATGAGAGCCTCTTATTTATAGATGATAATGATGGAGAATGAGGCAACATGGATGAATGTGGGACTAAGGATCAACCAATGACATAATGCCACTTGTCAACATGTGAGTGGACAAAGGTGGAGCACATTTTGGTCATTGTGCAATTAAATGCAATTAGGTGGAATTTTAAAATGGATGAAATGACAAGTTGGAGGGAGAAGAAAATGAAGTTAATGCCACTTGGCTCAAGGAAAAGGACATGTAAGAAACTTAAATGCCTTGTTGGATGTACAAACCCTTTTGGAGGGATTTTTCAAACTTGGAGAATATTCCCTCTTTGATGCCTTTTTGAAAGTAAATAGAAATTTAATAAATCAATTAAAATTATTTTCATGAGCAAGTTGCAAAAGCTAGAGGATTTTAGTGATTAAGATTAAGATTAATCAGGATTTGATTAATTTTAATGGAGGTTAGCTGATTTTTACTTTTGACTTAGATTTTAGGATTTAAATAAATCAAAATGAGAGGAAATGCCGATTTAATTAAATAAACCTGATCTATTCAATTAAATGGAGAACTTTAGAAGCTTAATTGATTTATTTAATTAAAGTGATGACTTTAGGAGATTAATTAAATAAAATTGATTTATTTAATTAAAGGGGAGAATATGATGATTTAATTAAATAAAGATTGGTTTATTCAATTAAAAGAGGAATTTGATGAATTTAATCAAATAAGGATTATTTAATTAAATACTTAGTAAAGAGGATGATTAAAGAACTAGTGTTAGTAATTCAGAATTGAGTATGCATTATTAATCAGGATAATTTATGTGTCTACATCTTGCACCTCTTTGAAGCAATGTACCTACTGCGTTGGTTCAAAGAATAATCTTGCCACGATAAAAATTCAATTTTATTTTTATTTTTTTGGATGCCCCAGCGGAAAGAAGCATACTCGTACATTTCCCCCTCGAGAGATCAAGCGAAAAGTTTCATTTGAGGGTCGATCTCGCGACAAAGAGGTTCAAGATGGACGCATGGATGGTTATGATGATGAAGCAAATGAGATGGTTTTAAGATGCTTAGAATAATCAATCTTTATTATCCTAAACAAAATAAAATGATGATGCACTGCATTTGAGATGGATGATGTGATGATGCCTATATGATTATGCAATGGATATTGTATGGTTTATGAGATGCTTAGACTAACAAAACTATATTATGTGATGATGAAAATGCATGTGAGATGATCAGTGTTTCTTTTATGATATGATATGATATGCAGTATGTTGATGGTTCATGGATGCAGGATGGATGCATTGGCAATGATTTTGATTAACTGTCATGGTACCATGTTAGCATTAAGAGAAGGAAGAAGAAACAAGACAATCCAACAAGTCAACTTCAGAGATGATGTTGATGATGGTGATGATGATGATGATGATTTGCTTACCAAGAATTGGGACTTTAAAAGGGATTTTTACCTTATGTTTGATAATACGCATAGGCATGATGCATCAAGGTATAAAGAACCAGGATGGTGTTGCACCTAGTGTGATCGACTTTGACTCAACAATCAGATAGGATTACTCTTGTTCACACCTGACATACGAAACCTCATTCAAAATGCAGTTCATATATTCCAAATATCTCAGACCAAAACATAGAAAGTCAAGCCTTCCTATGTGGTCAACAAGACACCTAAAATATCCTCCCTACACCCAAACAAAGCACGTATGACCAAGGTTATATTACAAGAATATCCAACAAGTACAACAGATAAAAAGATAATGATCATTGCCCCATTCCTTTCTCTCTAAATCCTTTTGTTTGGACATCATCGAGAGGTCATTGAAATGAGCGCAATAAAATAAGCCAAAAGACAAAGGTAAAGTAAACAAACAAGTTAATGTTCTTCAATACCGCTAGCCAAGACTAAACTATGGTGATGCCTGATGTTGATGTCCATTGTAGGAAGGATGCATCCTAGGACATGATGTTATTAGATGATTTGGGATTGACTAGATGATGGGCTATTAGCACCAAGAGTTGACCAACTTGTTTACTTACTGACCTAGACTTGAGACCTTGACATTTTTAGTTTTCGCTTTTAAACTGCTAGACTTGTTTCTGATTGTTGTACCAAAGGTTGGTGATGACAATGATTTATTATGAGTGAGTGTTTATTTCAGGTGAAAGCGAGATGAGGATGGATGGATTTTTTTGGGGGTTTTTTGAATGTTTTTGGAGTTTTTGAAATGTTTTGAGGTTATTTTTTGGTATTTTCAAGGTTTTACAAATGTTTTGATTTTTGAATTTTCCAATGTTTTTGTGTTTTCTGAGATTTTGACCAAGAGACTAATGTAAAGACCTATCCTAGAGGCCTCAGGGGCTGATGAACAGATTATCCTTTCCTATGTTATATATGCAAAGACCACATAGTTCGACTGACATAGACTCGATTATTGATGAGATATGAAGAAATGGATTGTCAGTTTATTGTGAGGACTCCTAAAGGACTGACCTAAGTGTCTCAGGGGATGATCAAAGATCAACCTTACCTACTGTAGACATCCAAATTTGGACACTTAATTTATCCAAATTTATCACTTCTAGTCTAAACATCCTCTTATCCAAGTTAATTAAGTAATATTACTATTATTTAATTAATATCCTTAATTCTGCCAAATCCCTAAGGTATTTAATTAATAATTAAATACCTTACCCTCCTTAATCCCCTTTTCATCAAATGAATTAAATAAATATTACATTTATTTAATCCCCCACATGTCATTTTCATCTAATCCTAATCCATCTCCTAATCTCTTCATTAAGGATGTGCACATGCCTAATCCTTGATTAGGATGTGTCACATCCTCCAACTTTTGCAAGTTGGCTTCTAATCCTAATTAGCCCCTAATTATCCTCTAATTACTGATTAGTCAAACTTAATTAGTACCTTGGTCAACTCTCCCCATCTCCCAAGGAATTTTTAATTCCTTTTTATTCACCCTAGGCTCCTCTCTTCCCCATGTTAATTTTTAATTCACATTTTATTCCTTCTAGAATCCCCTTTTCCCATGCATCTTCTAGAATATTTGACTTGTCACATCAAGTCACATGTGACAAACTCCCACCTTTTGGGAACATTGTCTTATCCACTAGATTCTTCTAATCATTGTAAATTTTTAATTCACTTTTATTCACCCAAGATTCTTCCCATCTCCCAATGTACTTGGAAGGTACTTGATCTTCCTCCACCTCATGTACCTTTTTGACACCTCACCTCCATCTCATATCCCCTTGGCCACTTCACCCTCCACATGTCAAGATGTGAGGGCTTGTAGGTTCTCAACCCACCATAGCCCTTCATCTTGACCTTGTTGGATCAATCTTGACCATTGAATTCTCTAGAGAATTTAAATTCTCCTATAAATACCCCCCCTCAAGGGCATTTACACAACACTTTCATTTGGAGCAACCTTATGCTGCCAATTTGCATTCTCAAAAACACTTGGTATTTTCATAACATGTCAATTTGAAATCTCAATCCTTTGCCATCATTTATCCATCTCTCTTGATCATATTGCACATTGAATCTTGCATTTAGTCATTCAAGCAATCATCTAAGGAGCACACAAACCATTCCAAGCAAGGGCCAATCAAAGAAATATTAACAGCAAGGAAGGTGAAACTATTTGTATTTCATTTTACTCATTTTCCTTTTCGTTTTATCACTCTTTTGGCTAATCTTGAGGTGTCCTTAGTCTTTTATCACTTGCATTTCTTAGTTATTTTGTACGTTAGAGTAGGATAAAATTCTTAGGATCACATTTCTGGCACGCCCGGTGGGACCCACAAATGGGTTCTTGCATTTAACCCTTGTTTTGGCTAAGAACTGTGTAGGAAAAGGTCGCAGAAAGGCAGAAGCGCCCCTTGTTTCTGCCGCAGAAAGGTGGAAGCGCCCTTTGTCCTACTGCAGAAAGGCTGAAGCGCCCTCTGCCTTGCCGCAGAAAGGTGGAAGCACCCTCTAGTCTGTTACAGGAAGGCGGAAGCGCCCTACATCTCAAAGTTTTACTTTCTTCTAACGAGTTTGCTGCAAGTAGAGATAAATTTAAAAGGTTTTCCTAACACATTTCTTGCAGTGGAAGGGGCACAACTTTCTTGTTTTCTTGGAAATCTGATAAAGTTTACTGTAGAAAGGCGGAAGCGCCCTCTAACCTTTTGTTGCAGAAAGGCAGAAGCGCCCTCAAACCCTTTGTTGCAGAAAGGCGGAAGCGCCCCCACTTTTGTTACAGAAAGACAAAAGCGCCCCATTTTGCTGCAGAAAGGCGGAAGCGCCCCTATTTTTGCTGCAGAAGGGCGGAAGCGCCCCAAAACAACACAGTTTGGAAGGTAAAACAGTCATTTTAGCTTCGTTTTTGCTCCCATTTTTTGCTATTTTCAAGTAGTAACCCTCTAACGTTGTTTTGGCAAGGATAGTGGTGTTTTTTGCTAACATTTTATAGCATATTGTGGTGAAATTTGACCAAGGACGAAGAAGAAGATAGCTAACATTTGTTTGCAGGGCCATTTATTTGATCAGATCTGCAAAAAATTATCCTTGTTGTTTCGAAACATAGTCTAATTAGGGGAGTAAACTTCATTGCTTGCTGTGACTGTATGTTCTTGTGTTACCCAAGGGGGCATTAATTTGTTTTCGCTTTCCCCTTGCACTTTGTGTGAGCCTGGGGAGTAGTTGGAAACGGTTAGTGTCTTCTTTCTAGTGGGACCTGCTTGGGAATTTTATCACCCCAAGGGACGATTCCAACCACGTGTACCGGCGGGGTATATAAAGGGGGGAGAACGAAAGTTGTACCCCAATCCAGTCACGTCGTAATTGGCGGAGCGTTGAAGCTAGGGTGATACCTAGATAGACGTGAAGAGTTAGTCCGAGCCTTTCAGTATCTCGTTGGGGTTCCCGACTCACGCTTGTGACGGACTGGTGTTCACGGTTGTGCCTCACGTACCGAGAGTATATCGAGGACTCCCTAGAAGCCTTGTGCATCCTAGATTAAGACTTTGCCTTGCCATACCCTTAATATTAATTATAGGATTGTGCTTGCTTGAAGTGTTTCCTCGTGAAAAATTTGTCAAATCTTTTGATACTTTGGCCTTACTTCATCATTTTGCGTCCTTGCCATAGCCTTTTCTGCCAAAACCAAACTTTGTCCTACCGTAGAAAGGTGGAAGCGCCCCTGATTTTGCTGCAGAAAGGCGGAAGCGCCCCTGATTTTGCTGCAGAAAGGCGGAAGCACCCCTGTTTCTACTGCAGAAAGGCGGAAGCGCCCCTGTTTCTGCTGCAGAAAGGCGGAAGCGCCCCTGATTCTGCTGCAGAAAGGTGGAAGCGCCCCCATTTTGCTGTAGAAAGGCGGATTTTCCCTCCTGAGCACCCGAAATTGTCCCATTTGGATCCATTTAGCCTCTAAACCATCGTCTAATCGTTCCCAACCATTATCTTATCATCCCAAGCCTTCGTTTTGTCACTCTAAACCTCCAAAAACCTCCATTTGATCCGTTTAAACCTCTATTCTATCACTTCAAATCTTCATTAACCATTATAGATCCCCATTCATTTTCCACAATCATCTTTAATCCACCTTTTTCATCTTAATTTTCCGTTCAAAAGTCCATACCCTCAACTTTACCATTCACATCACCAAACACCACCCATAGCCAAACCATCCTAACGTTGTATTACAAAGTGGTTATCCAAATTGGCTATAGCACTTGAAGTTGATAACTTCAACCCCAATCAATTCGCTTCCATCTTGAGGTGAATTCGGTGTTGTAGGTTATCATCCTTGGCCCAATCAATCCATTCCTATTTTAAGGTGGATTCGGTGCCATAATCATTCTCCTAATCAATCAAAGCTCTAGGTCACTAAGGGTAACTTCCTTTGATCAAACTTAAGGTCTCTCTCATATCTTTCATCATCCAATCATACCCATCCAATCATCCAAGTCTATCAAAACCAATCATTCTATCCAATCAACCAAATCACATCCGTTCAACCAATGTTGTCTTATCGATCTTAATAATCTAATCCAATTCAATCAAAATCCAATCTAGCCAATCAAAATCAATCCCATCGCATCTTCCAATCATCCTAATCTGAGCTTTCGTCCAATCTTGATCTGAGCTTGACCAAAATCCCGATTTGAGCTTTAATCTGTTCCCATCCAAAATCTTTTATCCATCCTCTTTATTCTTTCACCATCATGAATCCTCATCCTCCATCAATAGTAGTCAAGGGAAACCCTAATTACGTTGACGACAATAACGAAAGTCTTGTTGATCAAGAGGTATATGACATAGATCCCCTTGACGCTATCATATCTAGTAAGCTTTCTCCACCCACTTTCCAAAATCCAATTAGTCCTATGAGCTATCCCGTTATGTCTTCATCCATGCCTAATCATGCTCCTTATGCTACCTTTGACAATGGATATCCAATATCTTCTTCATCCCCATATTTTTCATGTCCTTCATCTACATCATCCTCTTATACAATATCTACATCCTCTTATCCTCATCTTCCATCCCAATACTCCTATTACAATTCCCCATCCATGTCCCCCTATCGTAATCCTCTTTCCCAATCTTCCCATACTAATCCTACATCCACACCCTTTTTTACCTTAATCCTACATCCACATATCCTCATCCTAATCCACCATCCCAATACCCTTATTATAATCCATCCCCCATATCTTCTTGCCCCACTACACCACCTATATCCTCTTGTCCTAATCCACAATCTATGTCCCCCTATCTTAATTCACCACTCCAATATCCTTACCCTAACCCTCCATCCAATCCTAGTCCTCCATCTACTCCTAGTCCTCCATCCAATCCCATTCATCCATCCCATCCTAGTCCTCCATCTACTCCTGGTCCTCCATCTACTCCTGGTCCTCCATCCAATCCCATTCATCCATCTACTCCTAGTCCTCCATCCAATCCTAATCCCCCATCTACTCATAGTCCTACATTCAATCCCATTCCTCCATCTAACCCTAGGCCACCAATCCATAATCCCTCATCCATTTCTACCACCCTAGCCAAGCCAACCATATGCAAGTCTCTCATTTTAGAAGTTCTCCAAGGACTCATGACAAAGAAGCCATCCCCAACTCCACATCTTCAAGTCATGGAACCATGCCGTCTAGATCCATCATCCACGGTCACTAGTGATGAGACCCTTCTCCATACCACGCCTATTATTGATGTTACCACCCCTAGTACTGCTCAAACCATTGAAACCATTGAACCCACTAAATCTATTGAACCCCCATCTCCTACTCCAAGAACCACCGAATCCATCGAAGACACCCAATTCCAATCCACTCCCTCTGCTCCTAGATCCACCCAAATCCAATCCACTCCTCCCACTCCTAGTAGCACCAAAACCCATTCCAATGAACCTCATGAATCTTCCATCCTCCATCTTTCCCACTTGAAGAGTCCCAACAAGGTCATTATCATGCCATCCACACAAGATGAGTCATGCCAAGAGTCTAATCCAAAGCATGCCAACATATCCCCTTCTCCAAATCAAGATCCTACCATCTCATCTAGTCCACCTCAAGATCACAGTCCCCCATCCGTTCCATCCCATGATCCCCTTGTCATTCAATCTTCCACTGCTCCATCTCCATCTCCATCGCATGAGCCTACTACCACAAATCTAGATCCTATCATGGCCCCTACTCCCTCTCCTGATGTTGCTATCCCATCATCTCCTTCTCATGATCCCCCATCATTGCCTAAAATGCTATCCCCACACCGCTTGCATATCCCCTTGGTCCTCTCACATTCCTCCATGGTGGTCTCCTCGCAGAAGAAAAACAAAGCATATACACCAACCCTCCTCTTCCACCTAATAATGAACCATCATTCCTCGGAATAAAACAAAATCCTATCCTAGATCCCAATACTCAAGAGATGACTGTCAAGGAAAAGTTTAGGCCTTCATGAGCAAGGTATTATAGAGCCCATCCAAGCTAAGAACATTGTATTGCAAGGTCTTGGATGTACTACTCATGACTGCAATCCAAAAATGTTGGTACAACCTCTAAACGTCCTCGACGAGCCTTTTTCCAAAAGAAATATCGGCTCTTCCCATCACCCCCACCAGAACATATGTGGCCATCCCTCCTCCTCTATCGTATTACCTCAAAACAACCATCCATCTTCCTCCTTCATCTGCTCCATCCATTTTGGGTCCTTACATCCCTCCATCTACCATCTCCAATCCTCCATCTACCATGCCCTTGTTTCCTTCAGGTCCTACATCTATTTTGGGCCCCTATATCCCAAACTCACCTCCTCCATCTCGTCCTATCCATCCTTTCATCCATTCATCACCTATCCATCTCATCCATCATAAACATCCCTCTCACATACCCCATAGTCAGGATCAACAAAGGCACTTACCTAAACATCCTCCATCTACACATAATCCTCATAATTCTACCTCCATCACTCCACATCATCCATCTCCCCACACCCATCCCATTGCTATTAAAAGCACTTTGGCTGTTAAAGACAATATGCATAAATCCAAGCATCCACATGAATCTACGGCTCCCCATGTCCCCTCCAAAAGACATGGTGAAGAAAAGGAAAATCTAAATATACATCAAATCCATAGGCCCCAAAGGCCCACCAAAGCAAAGATCAAAACCATGTGGATCCCAAAGAAAAAAGATGCAATGCCATCACATGGAAAATCTGTAAGAACATCCAAAGTCGCTAATCCAAAAGCTAATCATGCACCCTTTTCATCTCCTAAGTCTGTTTTGGGTCCTTATGTCCCGAAATTCACCATTCCATTTCCTCCATTATCCCCACATCCTCCATCCCTTAATCCTATTATCTTTTCACATCCACCAACACATGTGCCAATGTTGGTCCTGAACACATCCCCCATCACATATCCACCCCATCATTCTATCCATACCCTTTCCATCATCCCATCCATCATCCCATCCATTATCCCATGTATCAATCCCATCAAATCCCTCTAATTCATCCTCATGCATAATCCATTTATCCTAATAAGGTTGTACCAACATCCAATAGTCACTTCAAACATGGGCTCATAACACCTTGATCCTTATCACATGTCTTCTAAATCTGCTTATCCACTTCCTTATCCTTACCCATCTCCTTTTGCATGACATCCAAAAAGTCAAAAAATCCACACACACAAAAAAGCAAAATAGTAAAGAGAAATAATCCATCCAATGGTGAAAACTTGGCAAACAAGCGCCTTGGATAAATACCATGATGAAAACCTGGCAAACAGGCATCATGCGTAAACATCATCTATCATAACATCCATTCATCTCCCTATCCATCTATCATAGCATCCCTTCCATCTCCCCATTCATATCTTTGTATCCATCTATCCTAGCATCCCTTTCATCTCCCAATCCTTATGTCCCTATCCATCTATCACAACACCCCTTCATCTCCCTATCCATCTATCACAACATCCCTTCCATCTCCCCATCTTTATCTTCGTATCTATCTATCCTAGCATCCCTTTCATTCATCTCCCAATCCTTATATTCATATCCATCCAAACAACCCCTTCCACTCCCCATCCCTATATCTCTATCCATTCTTTCATCTTTATCCTCATCCCATCTCACAATCCCTTGTCATTGGTATCTAGCTATAGGCCTCCCCCCAAGCAACCCAATGCTATTTATCTCATCATCATCACCTCTGCTTCTCTTGCACATCTTTCCAATCTCCTATCACTTTTCATCACTCACCTATCTATCATATCATCCTCCCAAGTCATTTTAATGCTTTGATGACTATCCCATCCCTTCATCCTTTTTCACCATCCCCCCAATCACCCTTTCTCTACCCCCTTGTTTCCTTCTGTCCTGCCCTCTAGCTTCCCCCCCGCTGCTGCTGGCCAGAACTGCCCTGCCACAGCGGGGCGGAACCGCCCCGGTCCAGGGCGGAACCGCCCCCTGTTGGGGCGGAACCGCCCCGCCGCAGCAGGGCGGAACCGACCCGGTCTAGGGCGGAACCGACCCGATCTAGGGCGGAACTGCCCCAATGCAGCGGGGCGAAACCGCCCCGGTCCGGGGCGGAACCGCCCCCTGTTGGGGCAGAACCGCCCCGTCGCAGGGCGGAACCGCCCCTGTCTGGGGCGGCTACGCCCCTACCCCGCCAGCCGTTGATCCCCCAAAATTCACGTTTTTATTATTTTTTTCAAAAAACCAATTTCGACCCATTTCCTTATTTTTCCTAACAAACAAAACCCATGTTTTGAAATTTTCAAAATTGATTTTTGATTTTTACACCCAAACTTCTAGAGGCCATAACTTTTTACTCGAGTGTCTGTTTGAGCTGAAATTTGACGAGGAGTTGCGTTACGCGATAACGAGTGGATTTCCAACCAATGCATTTGAAACGTCAAAATTTCGGGCCGGCATCCAATGCCAGGTCAGAATTTTGACGTTTCAAATGTCGTCGAAATGCTAACGCAAAAATAGCGACAAATAGCCGTCGGAATTCCAACGAGCTGTCGTCGAAAAATGGTTCAAAATGTATCAGTGTGGTGCATAAAAAGAATAAAACACAATTCAATTGGTGCTCTATAAAATTTTTTAACTTTTAAAGTAACACTTAAATGCTTGATTTATGTTTAAATGACCAAAATGATTTCCTTTTGTTGGTACACACTCGCATTTATTTTTGTTGACCAAATAAGACTAGGATGAATTTAGAAACACTAAGGTTTTGGGCTTAAAAATGAACAAATCATTTTTTGTATTATACCTTTGCTATCTTAAGTGATTGATATCCAGAATACTTCATATTGGTGCAATTAAAAAAATTGTTATGCTTATTCACACTTTCTTGGGGATAGCATCGCTCGAGGTGCTTAAAAAGAATCAAATTGCTATGAATTATATTTTGTGCATTCAATGTTTGGAAAGACAGATGGTTGTCTTCTCCCCTCACAGCTTTTGGCGATCTTGGGTGAGCGAAAACATCTTTAGCTTCACACCTTTATTTTCAAAGCATACCTTTTAGAGGGCATGCCTATTGAGACACATCCTGTGTCTGAGAACTCATAGGTGACCCAAGCAGTACTCTCATTTTGGACTGCTATATAAATAATTGTGGGTGTGAGGAAAGTTCTCACCCGCTGGTTGAGGCTATTTTATACTAATGTTAGTCTCCCCCAGTATCTGTGTGATACATAAAAACCCGCAAGGGTTGGGAGGCCTCTTAATTGAGAAAAAAACCACATGTATAGACACCTGAAACTCATAACCCCAAAACATTACTAAGAGCCAAATGTTTTAGAATTTGTCCCTTTATCCAAAAACATTCTTTGAAAGTGGTGCATCAAAATTTACTTCTGAGAAGCTACTTTCCATGCCCGACTTCAAGCCCGTGCCATAAGTTGCTTGTAAAATCATCCCTTCGGGTCATGAGGAAAGCCTACCTAAAATAATGGTTTCTATCTCTATGGTTGTAATGTTTGTTTATGTAAAACTTTCCAAAAACATTCAAAACAAACTTGACATCAAACTTTGTGCTTGATCTAAAAAAAAAAGAACACATCCAAACAAACACTAAAAAGGATGGTTGAATCACAAACCCTTTGAATTAGCGTATGCTTTTAAGAGAAGCCCTATATTTGCACTCCTTAAGGATCTCCTTAAAGGTTTTTGAATATTTAGGCTTTGATTTCAGGCTACATTGGATCAAGGTAAACGTTGGAAACTACGACTTGGGTATTATGATTTCACAACTTAAAGCCATAGGCATAAAGGTCACACAAGTCCATGCTTTTTGAGTCAATCCAATATTTGTGTATCACTTGCCATACTCCAAACATAGAGAAATTGAGGAAAAAACTAACTTAAATTTTCAAAAATTTGGAGAAAGATTGCTCAACATGGAAACAAATTACACAGAGGCCGCTATTGCACAAAATTCCAATGCAGTTTCCCCACTTTCTACCTCAGTTGCTAAAAATTCATTGCATTTTCTCTCTTCCCCAGAAAAGCCACTGATGAAAATCAGTTGCATTTGACATAAACTGCACACTTAATGTAGAACCTATGCACTTTCTCTTATTTGCTCGCACTTGTTTCCCAGAAACTAGTGCACTTTCCAATAATCTGCTCGCACTTGCTAGAACAACTCATTATTTTACTAAGTAATCACCACATTTGATAGAAACACACAAAATCCGCACTTTCCATTCTAGCTCGTACTTGCTTCTCAAAAACCCGCACATTTGACACATTCTAGGACACAATTGATAAATCTATCCACTCTTGCTCACAGCTTGACACCTTTGATCAGAAACTAGCACTATTACTCTATCCTACTAACGATTGGGAAAAATTAACCAAAGTTGCTTAGAGGATCCTTGTTAGAACAAAAAAATTGGAAAAACCTAGATAAGTCATCTAGTCCTTCATCCACTCTCACCATTCCATCCTACTTTTGGAAATCAGAAGCAAAACAAACAAATCTGGATTATTCCCTCACTCACACTTCTAACATATCAACAGTTACTTGGGACTCACAAATTGTTCAAGTAAGCTTTTCTGCAACATATCCTCTAGAAGGAGAAGTGAGATATCAATCTAGGTCTTTTCATATTTTGACTTCCAAAAATAGTGCCTCTTCCAAACAACACTCAAACCTTAGGGTCTTGAGCTTCATAAATAACCATACCAAAAACATCCACACCTTCACCATATGGCCATTTGGTGACTAGTTTCTCTTGTTCAACAACTGAACCTTGTAGCACCAATCCTCACACCAAGTCTCACACACATTGAAGGTGAACAAACTGATAATATTAGCAGTTTAAGAAACTTCATATTTGAGAAGAACGAAACACCCAGCCAATGGAGAAACACAATGAACATCTTAGATAAAGAGGAAGAGAAAGAAAACCTAGCAGCCAGAAGAATCGTGTTACCACCTCATGTGTGGCAATAGATATACACCCCTCATGATCCATGGCAAGAGAAAAATACTTAAGTGGAAATCCATATTATGACTTTCAAAGAATCGCCCCACTCTAAAGTTTTCCAAAGGGTACATCTTGAGAAGATATCATGCTCGTCAAAATAGACTAGACCATTTCTACTTGCACTTTTCAATAGGTCAACCACCCTTAGATCTAATGCACTAGAAAACAAAATCACTTTCATTCCATAGTTAGGAGTCACGAAAACATTCACAAGTGTTACACCCCAATTGTGTAATTACTAATTACTATTACTACATAGGGAAAATAAGAATGTAAAGTGAATTTTGGAGATGAATAAATTGTGCTTGTACCTTGTTATCAATATGAATGTTATCTCATTTGATTTTATCTCATGGAAAATATTGCATATATGAGAATGGATGGTTATTGAGTTATTATTCTAACTTTGGAGATGTTTTGTGTATACTGCATATGTTGTGAACAATTGACTAGCGTGCACATGTGTTAGTGGATGCAGGTATATGTTCCATTCCTTCAGGCGGAGGGGAAGCATCACTCAGGAGAAGATCTTGGTCGTGTAATTGGTAAAATTAAACTATCTGAGAATACACACACCATAGTAGAATGATTGAGTTGATTCAGTTTGTGGGAAGTTGGTAAGTCAGGGTGATGTTTATCTATTGAGCTTATGAGATCTTTCTTGTACTATTACAATTATATTGATAAGAGGGACGTATGTCAAGTATGTGTATATATATATGCACATACATGTCAATGGGATCTAATGACATGTATATGCACATGTATAGATGTACTACATGTAAATACTTATCAATATGATGCTAATTATGAGTGGCTATATGTGAATCGAATGTGAACATATATATATATATATATAATATTTTTTATTGTTTGAAGATTGACTATCATTTATCATGATAGTGGTTGATTATTAGAGGCTGATTTGAAGTTGCTTATGATTGTGTTTAGAGAAGCCGAGTTTTTCTCTTATTTTCACACTTTATGGAACACATATATTTCATTTAAAGCTTGTTGCCTTATGTCAATTCATGACATAGACTTGGTTGATGCTTATGGTGAAGATTATCTTTGAATTGGTAAACTTAAACTGCCATGTTTAATACTTAAACAACATCTGTTGAAACATGAGAATTAGTTGACGACTTTGTTAAAGAGAGAGTAAATACCTGAATTGACTCATCCCCAGATTAAGTCGATGAATGCTTGGTGTTGCAAATTTGTAATTGACTATTTCTTGCTGCAATGAAACTGTGTCAACATTGAGAGGAGAGTGGAAGCTTTGGCGCCACCTCTGGAAACCCATTTTCCGTAGATGTCTTTTTTTGGAGATAATTTGAATTATCCATGTGAAGATTTGAATGTCTTTGATTGTTGTCAATTTTGCAATTCAATCTATAGATGTTTAGTTGAGTATGAACTTGTTTAGTCAACACTTTTTGTTGCGATTTATGTGTTTCTTTGCATGGAATTTTCTATCCATTTTCATGCATAAACTATAGGCTGAGAAGTTACCAAGATGCTATATAAATAGGGGTGCTTGATCATTGAGACGACACTTTCTTCTTGCAAGTTTCTACTCTGCATTATTTCAACTTATAATTTGTTTTGATTTGTGAGAGAGAGAAAGAGAGAATTCTATTTATTGCGAGAGAGTTCTTGTTTGAGAGAAGTGAACTATCAAATTGAGAGATAGAGTTTCATTGTGACATTCTTGAGAAGTTATTATCTAGCTTGTTGTTGTTTAGGAAAGGTTGCATTGTTGTCAATTGATTGGACAAGTGATAACAGGCATGCGAATATTATTCTTTGTTATTTTAAATTATGACTGATTTTTTCTTCATGTATGCTTGAAATGTCTTTTCTAATTACTTGCATTTAGAGAATTTAGATTATCATTGAAAGGGAAATACAAGATTTTATGCTATTTTTATGATGTGCTTGTAAATACTCCATAATAGGAGAATGGTGTTTATCATAGGTATTATATACTAGATATGATTGAACATTAGAGGCACATGTGATACACTTAGCTAGGTTATTGATTTAACTAGATTAGCTTGTGTTTACTTCTAGGATTGTTTATCTAGTATGGGAGAGAGCTTGTGTATTTACTTGTTAAGTAGGTTTATTCCAAGTAGGCTAAAATGGTGATAGGTTATCTTTGGGATGATAGATTATCCATTGAAGGAAATACCTATGTGTAGTTTAAGATGGCCTTAAGTCAAATCGTCCTTGAGTAATGTATGTGATAGATGACCTTCCTCTAGATTATCATTGAGAATACTTTGGCCAAAGTAGTGTGATGACCTTTGGCTCCACTGTTAGTTCACCGTGATCCAATATTACATGCTAGTTCAAGATTGTGGGATTGCAAGTTCTAGTTATGTAGGACACATCACTCTGCTCAGTTGGTTGTCACTATCAATTACTCTACCAATCTCTTCATTAAAGGGAAGGGCCATCTATTGAATGATAGATGTGTAGCCGACCGCATTAAGAGTCTGAGGTTGGCAGAAAATCACTTGAGTGATGCTTCTCCTCCACAGTAGGCGACAGAAGAACTAAGATTTGAAAGGAAGGATCCTAGACTATCTTACAACTATTTTTTCCAAAGCTCATTGATCTATGTATGTAAATGAATGAATTCTTGTATTGATGTAACTTATGAATTATTGTAATGAAATGGAATCCGTATTGTAATATGTTATACATCTTTGACCATATATTCTCAATAAAGAAAAGAATTTTTTTTATTGCAATGGCCATTTACATAGTTTATTTACTCGTAAGGTGAAAAATTAGAAATTTTTACTTCATTGAAGGGTTAGTATGTTACATGTGGTATTAGATCTAGGTTTAGCTTTGGAACCTATGAGCTCATCATTCTTTCCATCCAACATTATCTAATGTTGTGAATTCTTGTGCTAGGATGGTGCATCTCATATTAATGGCTTGAAAGTCAGTAATCAGAAACGAGCGCTACCTCAAGGCCAAGAAGGAAAGAGAATCCATCATTAGAACCATCGAGGGTACCAACTACAAAAAAAAATTCTAGTTGAGTGACATTGAAACTTTTAGTCATGCACTCTCTCATATCAGTGATGTGAAGAGAAAGATGAAGATGGAGGCTATGTACAACTACCTATCAACCATCTCACCAGAAAAGTCTAAGTCATTACCACTTTCCAGGGATATGCCCTCAGAATAAAGTGTTAGTTCAGCATTCATTTTTAAGGACCCTAGAGTTCTTCCATTGGTCGAATTAATAGTAATTTCTTCAAGTAACGAGTCTAAGGGATATGTATCACAGACACTACTAGACAAGAAATGGTCTCATGAACAAATGTCTACAAAAAGGGTAGACTACATTGTTGATGAACACCATATTGATATCACCTCTCGTAACTATGTATTAGATGATAAATCCGAAGGCTATTATCATTTTTGGGATAGGTACAAAAAAATGAGATGAACAGAAAGATAGGGAACAACAACAGTCTCAAACTGTAGGTTATACTCCTTTAAGTTATGTGTCAGAGAGTGAATTTGAATGATACTCTCCACTCGACTATCTGAATAGTCACTCCATGTAATCAAAGGGATATTGAAATCCTCATTAAATGAATAAAATTATGTGTTTATAAAAAAAAAAAGAGTGTGTGCTTAATCTTATGTGGAATTTTGTATGTGCGTATGAATGCCATTTTTAATGTTTTTCATAAGATAGTTGATAACATAATTTATTGTAACATGGATAAAAATTCAGGTAAATACCAATCTCATAAGGATGGTGAGGAAATAAACTAATCCTGGTGGAATCCAAGAGGTTGGACAAGGAACTGCTAGAGTTGAGGCTAGACTTGACCAAATTTTGGCAAGGTTGGTTAATCTTGAGTAGGAAAGAGTTAAGGATAGGGTAGAGAATGGTGTTCCCATTAATGAGAATGAGGGAGAAAACTCTTCTCATGGACATGAATAAACCCATGATCATGAGAGGGAAAAATCACCTACACCATCTGAAGAAAGGAATAAGAAGATTGTGGCTTCTGAACTTTCCAAGGACATGAAGATTATTCTGCCCAAGTTTGATGGTAGTGTTGGAGGAGATGAGGCTAAGGTGTGGCTTTTCCAAATGGAAAATTACTTCAAAATAGGAAACTATGATGAGGTTACTAAAGTTGTGTGGGGTGTGTATCAGTTAGCAGGAGAAGCCTCTAATTAGTGGATGAACAAGAAGTTGGAACTTAATATTAACTCATGGAAATTAACATGGGGGGAATTCATGGAGATTTTCCATAAAGTATGGTTTCCAAAACTCTACTATGACCAAAAACTCTCAGATTTCCAAGGTTTGAAACAAGGTAACATGACGTTCAACGAGTATTGGGAGAAGTTTACCCAACTTTTGTGCTATGTTCTCATATATCACAAGGATGAGTGCTTCCACATTAGGAAATTTATAATGGGACTTAACAGTAAAATTAGAGGAGAAGTGGATATGCATGGTCCAACAACAATGGATCTTGTATATGAGAAAGCAATTAAGCAAGAACAAAAGCTCAAGGCTAACTCCACTCGTCAAGAAAGAAGAGAGAAAAAGAAGGATGAGGAAGTTCCCAACAAGATAGTTTCGAAGAAGGTGGAATCTATGCAAAATGTTCCAAGGAAAAAGGGAAAGAGGTTTTTCAATGATGGAAAGGATTCTAGAAGAGAGTGTAAAAGGAATGATTCTAGCATGGGTAATACCAACAAGGCTAATGAAAATTTCAACAAGTCTGGAGAAACCATAGGGAAAAGAGGGTCAACTACAGGATGTTTTATATGTAGAGGGAACCACTATGCTAGTGAGTGTCCAAATAAAAATTTTGGATCATGACCATATGGTAATCCATTACCCACCCAACAAGCAATGTTTCAACAAAAGATACAAGCAACTATGGATGATCGTCAGGCAGAGTACCAAGTAACTCTAGTTGAAACGCCAGGTATTTTGTTTGGCTTACCTATTTTTGTTCTTATTGATACTGGTGCAACTGAGAATTTCATTTCACCTAGAGTAGCTAAAAAATTATCTAGGAAGGTAGGATACATGGCAATGTCTTGGGATGTAGAGTATGCAAACCAAACAAGAGCAAAGGTGGATCAATGTTTATTCAAGGCTAGGATAGAACTACCCAGTTTTTCTACAGAAGTAAACCTTTATGTCACACCTCTAGGATCATATGACATTATCCTAGGTATAAATTGGTTGTGGAGACATAGGGCTAAGGTATATTTCTATGTGAAAACTATAAAATGCCTAGATGATTTTGGAAATCAAGTAAAATTTCAAGGGATACCTAGAGAGGTTAGGATTCGACAAATCATGGCAATGAAACTTATAAGAGCTAAGAAGAAAGGGTGTAAAATCTTTGTCATAAATATTGAATAACTTGGAAAGGATAGTGATGATTTAGAGTTCCAAAGTTTTCAAGAGTTGGAAGATGGTGAAATAGATGAAACTGGAAAGTCGGATATGGAGAAGTATCCATTATTGGGAAAATTTTTGGATGTGTTTCTAGATGAGTTACCAGGATTGCCTCCGAAAATAATATTTGAATTCTCTAGAGATATAGTTTTAGGGTCATAACCTATTTCCAGGGTACCCTATAGGATGAAAACCACTGAACTTATGGAACTTAAGGCATAATTGGATGAATTATTGTCTAAAGGATTGATAAGACCAAGTGTTTCGCCTTGGGGATCACTAGTCATCTTTGTTAAAAAGGATGGTACCTTGCATTTGTGCATCGACTATTGTATGCTTAACAAAGCTATGGTTAAGAAAAAGTATACGTTGTCACGCATAGATGACTTTTTTGATCAAATGAGGGGAGTCGTCATATTCTCTAAAATAGATATGAGATCTGGATATCATCAATTAAGGATTAAGGATGAAGATATCTTTAAAATTGCATTCAGAACTAGATATGGGCACTATGAGTTCACTGTTTTACCCTTTGGTTTAACAAATGCACCTGCAGCATTTATGAACCTAATGAATAGTGTATTTAGATATTGCCTTGAAAATTTTGTATTAGTTTTTCTAGATGATATCTTGATTTAGTTTAGAAATGAGGAAGAACATTGCATGCATTTAGAAATGGTCCTGCAATGTTTAAGAGAATATAAGTTATATGGTAAACTCTCTAAGTGTGCATTCTTCCAAAAGAGGGGTACATGATTTGGGTCATGTGATCTCGGTAGATGGAATTTTTGTAGATCTAGCTAAGATCAAGGTAGTACTTGAGTGGCTTGTACCTAGGAATGTGTTGAAGGTAAGAAGTTTCATGGGTTTAGCAGGGTACTATAGGAAGTTCAATGCAAAATTTTCTAAGATCGCTTTCTCGATTACTTCTTTACAAAAGAAAGGAAAGAAATTTGAATGGATTGAGAAGTTTCAAGAATCTTTTGACCTACTCAAAGAGAAGTTAACCACTACACCAATCTTAAAAGTACTAGATCTTGAGGGTAACTTTACAGTTATCACGGATGCATGCAGAGAAGGGTTAGGAGGTGTATTAATGCAAGATGGGCAAGTAATTGATTATGAATATAGGAATTTGAAACCTTATGAGATGAATTATACACCACATGATTTAGAATTAGTTGTTGTGGTTCACACATTGCAAATGTGGAGGCGCTACTTGTTAGGAAAACCCTTTGAGATGAAAACTGACCATAACTAGTTAAAGTACCCTTTCACTCAACCTAATCTGAATGCTAGGTAGAGAAGATGTTTAGAGTTAATAGTTGACTATGATTTTAATATCAGTTATATTAAAGGGAAGGAAAATCGGGTAGCCAATGCCTTTAAAAGTCAAAGATGTCATATTGCTTCTATAGTAACGATTCAAACCGACTTCAAGGGACAAGTGTTTCAAAAGTGCAAAGAGGATGAGTATTACTTGCAATTCAACCAAGCACTCTCTAATTATCCACAAGATTCTAGGGGTGAAGGTTTCATTTTGAACCTAATGGATTACTTAGATATAAGGGTAGAATGTATGTACCTGTCATAGAAGAGTTGATAAATTTGGTATGGAAGGAAATACATGAAGCACTATACTCTAGACATCCTGGAGTGATGAAAATGATGGAAAATGTAAATCCATTATACTTCTGGAAAGGGATGAAAGGAGATTTCACTAGTTTTGTGGCTAGGTGTCTTGAGTATTAAACGGTGAAAGTAGAGCACCATCATCCTATAGGCTTGTTATACCCAAACGATATACCAGAGAGGAAGTGGCAAGTCATAAGTATGGACTTTGTGCAAGGATTTCCTATGTCAAGGAATAAGCACAATGAAATTCTTATGGTTGTAGATAAGCTTACCAAAGTAGCACATTTTATACCTGAGAATGTAACTGATGGAGCACCTGTCATAGCAAGGAAATTTGTGCAAGAAGTGTTTAGGTTGAATGGGATTCCTGAGAAGATTATCTCAGATAGGGATGCACAAGTCACTTCTAGGTTTTGGGAAACCTTGTTTTCTGCAGTAGGGACTCAGTTGAACATTAGTTTAGCTTATCATCCAGAAACGGATAGGAAAACTAAAAGGGTGAATCAAGTATTGGAAGACCTACTTAGGATGTATTTCATGGATCAATAGTACAAGTGGGAAGACTACTTTCCCTTAATATAATTTTCTTACAATAATTCTTATCATTCTACGATAAAGATGGCTCCTTTCGAAGCTTTGTATGGCCAAAAGTGTTAAACTCCTATAAGTTGGGATAAACTTGAGAATCGAGTGAGTCTTGGGCCAGAGATGTTGGCTGAAATAGATGAGCAAGTTAAGATTGTTAAGAAAATATTAGCTTAAGCTAATGATAGGAAGAAAAGCTACGCTAATGCTAAGAGAGTGCCCCACAATTTTTCCATAGGTGACAAAGTGTTGTTGAGAGTGAAACCTCACAAGAGCTCCATTAAATTTGGAAATTATTCTAAGTTAGCCCTGCGTTATGTTGGACCTTTTGAGATTCTAGAGGAAGTGAATCTAGTAGCTTATTGGATCGAGTTGCCACCAACTCTTGCCAAAATGCATAATGTCTTCCATGTGTCCTACCTTAAAAAGTATGTACTCAGTGATAATCATGTGATTGATTGGACTACTTTACAGGTATGGGACCTCAAAGTAGTAATTCTCAAGCCCTTCAAGGTGCTTGGAATATGTAAGCTATGCTTGCATAGCAGAGAAGTCTTCCAATGCAAAGTCCAGTGGGACCAATATGTAGAGGACGCAGCTACTTGGGAGGACTATGCTAAAATTCGGCAAAATTTTCCTCATATTCTTAATGCTTATGAGAATTTTTGAAACAATCTATTATTTTTTGTTAAGTTTTATATTGCTACCTAAAGTCATCAAGGACGATGATTTACAAGGGGGAGTATGTTACACCCCAATTGTGTAATAACTATTTACTATTACTACATAGGGTAAATAAGAAAGTACAGTGAATTCTAGAGATGAATAAATTGTGCTTGTACCTTATTATCAATATGAATGTTATCTCATGGAAAAGTACTGCATATATGTGAATGGATGCTTATTGAATTATTATTTTTATTTTGGGGATGTTTTATGTATACTACATATATTGTGAACAATTGACTGTTGTGCACATATGTTGGTGGATGCATGTATATCTCCATTCCTCTAGGCGAAGGGGAAGTATCACTCAGGAGAAGATCTTGGTCGGGTAACTGGTAGAAGTAAACTATCTGAGCATACACAGACCACAATAGAATGATTTAGTTGAATTAGTTTGTGGGAAGTTGGTAAGTCATCCTTAGTCAATGTGTCTACATTGGTAGAGTCGTGTTTACTACTACGTGCATTATTGGGTGATGTTTATTTATTGAGCTTATGAGATCTTTCTTGTACTATTACGATTATATTGATAAGAGGGACATATGTGGCGTATGTGTATATATATATATATGCACATACATTTCAATGGAATCTAACGACATGTATATGCACATGTATAGATGTATTGCACATAAATACTTATCAATATGATGGTAATTGTGAGTGGCTATATGTGAGTCGAATGTGAACATATACATATATATGTGTGTGTGTGTGTGTATACTATACATACACATATATATATATATATATATATGTATGTATGTATAGTATATACACGTATCCATATGTATATATGGATCAATAGACATGTACATTGGTGAATGGACACACTCGTATGAATGTATCAATATAGATATGCATGCATATATGTGTACATAGAGGCATATACTTTTATACATATATATATATATATATGCATAAATTAGATATATTGTGTTTATTATATGCAAATACTATCTTTCCAGTACTCATTTATATATATCAAATGTATACTTACATCAATGGCTTATGATATATATGTGTAAATAATATTGACATATACATACATACATCCATACATACATACATACATACATACATATATACATACATATATATATATACACAATGATATTTAAATATATATAAATATGTATATGCTATATTATATATATTAATATATATTTAACATGTTTGTTATTGTTTGAAGATCGACTATCATTTATCATGATAGTGGTCGATTATTAGAGGCCGATTTGAAGTTGCTTATGACTGTGTTTAGAGAAGCCGAATTTTATTCTTATTGTCATGCTTTATGGAGCACATATATTTCATTTAAAGCTTACTTCCTTATGTCGATTCATGATATAGACTTGGTCGACGCCTATGGTGAAGATTATCTTTGACTTGGTAAACTTAAATTTTCATGTTTAATACTTAAACAACATCTGTTGAAACATGAGAATTAGTTGACAACTTTGTCAAAGAGAGAGTAAATACCTAAATCGACTCATCCCCAAATTAAGTTGATGAATGCTTGGTGTTGCAAATTGGTAATTGACTATTTCTTGCTGCAATGAAACCATTCCAACATTGAGAGGAGAGTGGAAGCTTTGGCGCCACCTTTGGAAACCCATTTTCTATAGATTTCTTTTACTGGAGATAATTTGAATTATCCATGTGCAGATTTGAATAAGTCTTTGATTATTGTCAATTTTGCAAGTCGATCTATAGATGTTTTGTTGAGTATGAACTTGTTTAGTCGCCACCTTTTTGTTGTAATTTATGTGTTGCTTTGTATGGAGTTTACTATCTATTTTCATGCCTAAACTATAGGCTAAGAAGTTACCAAGATGCTATATAAATAGGGTGCTTGGTCATTGGGAGGATGCATTCTTCTTGCAAGTTTCTACTCTGCATTATTTCAGCTTATACTCTATTTTTATTTGTGAGAGAGAGAAAGAGAATTCTATTTATTGTGAGAGTTGTTTGAGAGAAGTGAACTATCAACTTGAGAGATATAATTTCATTGTGACATTCTTGAGAAGTTATTATCTAGTTTGTTGCTATTTGGGAAAGGTTTCATTTTTTTCAATTGATTGGACAAGCGATAACAGGCATGAGGATATTTTTCTTTGTTATTTTAAATTATGAATAATTTGTTCTCCATGTATGCTTGAAATGTCTTTTCTAAGTACTTTTATTTAGAGAATTTATATTTCCATTGAAAGGGAAATAGAAGCTTTTATGATGTTTTTATTATGTGCTTGTAAATACTCCGTAATAGGAGAATGGTGTTTATCATAGGTATCATATACTAGATATGATTGAGCATGAGAGGCACATGTGATACACGTAGCTAGGTTATTGATTTAACTAGATTAGCTTGTGTTTACTCCTAGGATTATTTATCTAGTATGGGAGGGAGCTTGTGTAATTACTTGTTAAGTAGGTTTATTCCAAGTAGGTTAAAATGGTGATAGGTTATCTCTGGGATGATAGAATATCCATTGAAGGAAATACCTATGCGTAGTTTAAGATGGCCTTAAGTCAAATTGGCCCAAAGTAGTGTATGTGATAGATGGCATTCCTCCAGATTACCATTGAGAATACTTTGGCCAAAGTAGTGTGATGACCTTGGCTCCACTGTCAATTCACCATGATCCAATATTACATGCTAGTTCGAGATTGTGGGATTACAAGTTTTAGTTATGTAGGACACAACACTATGATCAGTTGATTGTAGTTATTAGTTACTCTACTAGTCTCTTCGTCAAAGGGAAGGGCGATCTATTGAATGATAGATGTGCAGGGGATTGCATTAAGAGTCCAAGGTTGACAGAAAAGAATTTGAGTGATGCTTCTCCTCCACAACAGGTGGCAAAAGAACCAAGATTTGAAAGGAATATCCTAGACCGTCTTACAGCTATTTGTTCCAAACCTCATTAAGCTATGTATGTAAATGTATGCATTCTTGTATTGATGTAACTTATGAATTATTGTAATGAAATGGAATCCTTATTGTAATATGTTGTGCATATTTGACCATATATTCTCAATAAAGAAAATATTTTTTTATTGCAATGGCTTGTTACATAGTTTATTTACTTTTAAGATGAAAAATTAAAAAAAATTACTCTCAATAAAGAAAATATTTTTTTATTGCAATGGCTTGTTACATAGTTTATTTACTTTTAAGATGAAAAATTAAAAAAAATTACTTCATTGAAGGGTTAGTATGTTACAACAAGAGCTTAGTAGTTATTTATGACAACTACAAGATCACAACACAAGAAGAACATGGAAGCAAGCAAGAACAACACCAACATCCCACCAATAAACA
>VDFB02376046.1:0-38345 GCA_007258455.2 Sequoia sempervirens | reverse complement strand
TCCATCCACACCTTGTTAATTGTTGTGGCGCACAAATCTGGTTGGCTGTCATATAATCTTTTGGCTTCTTCCTTGGTCTTATAGACTGTTCGTGAATGTTTCGGGATGCCGAAGGTTTCCTGGATTGCAACTTCGCCCAAGTGTGCTAAGACTCTTCCATCAGGTGCGATGATCTGTCTCCTCTGAGCATCATAGTGGAGAGCACACTCCACCATCAACTCTGCACAATCCATTGTTGGTGGGAATCCAGCTGCCTGAAATATCCTGTTTCTGACTATCCGTTTGGCTATCGGTGTGGGAAGTCCCTTCTGCCCATACACTCTTTTCTTAAACTCATCAAAGTCGACGTGTCCGAGATCGGTGTCCACGACATTCTTCCATTTTGAAATGACCTTGGTCTCTCGTTGAGCACCCTTGCTGGCAAACTTCATTTTCAGCTTCTTTGATGGTTCGCCTGCCGTGGTTGTCAACCTGCAGTCCAAAAGATTAACATTAATACAAGGACTTTTTTCAAATAATTAATTCTCGTGCCTTGGATTCGAAAATTTACTTTCAGCTGGTTAAATAATTAAATTGTTGCGAAAAAAGCAAGCTGAAAGTAAATTGGATGAAGTTGAAAATTTCGCCAGAACTTCGTCAAGATGAAAGGACAGAAAAGAGATAGCAAATTCATTTGATTGGACATCAAACCTCAGTGAAGAACTATTGGATGCAAATCAGATTTAAAAATCTGATTTTTAGAAGAAGTGCGCCCCTCTTGCACAGAAGAATTTCAGCTTTCAATAAATCTCATCTCTTTCATTGCGAAAATTCTTCAGCATAACACTATTTCACCTTCTGGAAAATTCGACTTTGCCTATTGATCAACTAATTGCCTGATAATTTCGAGAAAGATTAAATTTCTCTTCAGCTGTGTGTGAAAAAATGAGTTGCTGAAACTCATTATAATGCTGAAGAGCTTGATTTGTTTTAGCAACTTCCATTTTCTCTCTCGATCTTGATTTGTTTTCATTTATTCAAATAGGCAGGTTTCCTTTATTTTTCGAAAAGAATCAGTCTCGAGCTTATCCAAGCAAATCTCATTGATCTTCAAAAATTCGATTTTTGGCTTAGTGCTTATCTTTGATTTTTTGAATTTTAAAAGAAAACATTGAATATTTAATTAAATTCATGGCGAATTTAATTTTGCCTGTCGGATTTCATTTCTGCCTGGCGTACTTTATTTTCTTCCGAAACATTTCTGGAAAATTTTATTTTGTCCAAGGCATTTTAAATTTCCGAATAGTTGAAAATAAATTATTAAAATATTAAAATATTTTAATTTATTCCAACCCGTTCGTTTTGGACCCATGGCTATTTCGATTTTCCTTTCATTTTTCTTGGCTAAGAGTGTATTTTCCAATTTTATCCTCAATTTCGTCTAGCCAAGTCAAAACTTATGCCATTCCGTCGACAAATTTTATGCCAGATCCCTATTTTTCTTTCCCATAGCCAACTTTTCCTTGCATTGAGCCTATTTTCTTCTGCCAAAGTCAAATTTTCTCTTGCTCAGTCGAATTTTTCTAGGAAAAATCCTTGTCTGGATGTCTTCATCGGGTGAATTTCTTTGACGCTTGACAAATTCTTCTTCCTTCTGGCCAAGGGTGATCCTTCCTTTCTCCTTGCCTCATGCATTTCTCTTCGGCCAAAGTTGTCAATTTCTTAACATTTTCTCCAGATACCCACACTTAGGCAAATTTAATTTCTTTTCCACCTTTGTGTTAGGCACACTTCGTTTTATTTCTTGTCATATCCTAATCTTCTTTAGCACTTGTCCTCCCAAACTTGGCACTTAACTTCTTGAAAACGTTATGATTCCTAGCCAAAATCTTCATTTTTCATCATTTAGCCTCTATACTTAGGCAAATATTCGAACTTTTCCTTGGACTAGGCATCACACTTAGCAAAAATCATTATTTTCTCCCTTCATGTGCTTAGGCGGACTTCCTTAGCACCTTGGACAAGCATCTTGGATGTCCCTCTTTTCTAGGGCGGACTTCAAAGCTTCTTAGCATTTGTCTCAACATTTTACCCTTTGGAAATGGTTCTCCACCTTTTTAGGCTTTCACACTTAGCAAAATTTTGAAATTCCCCTTGGTAGGCATTAATACTTAGCAAAATTTTGATTTTTCCTTCTTCTACATGCCTAGGTGGACTTTCCAAGGCATCTTCCACAAGCATGGGCGGACTTTAGAACCCTTTTGCACTTCCTTTCTTGTGGATGGCGGACTTTCAAGGATGTTTGGACATGCATGGGCGGACTTTAGAACCCTTTTGCACTTCCTTTCTTGTGGATGGCGGACTTTAGAGGACTTTAAGATGTGCAAGGCGGACTTTGGATGTGTCTAAGACTTCCCTTTTGAATGCATGGCGGACTTTGGATGATGTTAGGATGTTGAGGGTGGACTTCACAACTCTTTTGGACATCCTTCTTTGAACATGGCGGACTTTGGAGGATCTTAGGATGAGCATGGCGGACTTTGCCTTAGTCTTGGACATTCCCCTTGGTTGCTGGGCGAACTTCATGAACTTCCAGACTTTCCTTCATCCTTCCTTCCCACATTTCAAGGGCCTTCCTCATGGCGAATTTCAGACTTGAACAAATTTTCCACAAATTTCATCTTTTAAGAGCTGATTTTTGGTGATTTCGACCTTCAGATCTGATTGATCTTGAACTGGTTTTCCAGAATTCGATGCTTTTTGGGTCTGATTTTCATGCTTTTTGACTGTTTTTTTCAAAAAAATTTCAATAATTTTTCAAATTTTCTCTTTGATTTTCTAAGTGATTTTTCGATTTTTTTGGACTTCTGAGTGCATTTTTGGAACTCGGGACCTTTCCAAAAATAGAAACTTTCTAAAAATAGAAAAAGCAAACCCTAAAAAATAGGGAACCTTGTTTGGCCCAAAAATGCCAAAAATGAAAAAGCGAAAAAGCAAGATTTCCTAAAAAGTAGGAAGTCTCAGAATTGGCCGAATTCACAGGCGATCTTCGTTCCTTGGGCCTTCTGAGCACTTCCATGACGTCTACGAACTTATTCAAGCATGGATTACGGACTTGGCTCGGGTAACTCTCGGCAAACTGACTTGAAACTCTTAACATAGTGATCCCACGCAACCATTGCAAAGAGACAAAACCCCAAAAACTAGCAGGCAACTGGGGGTCCCCATTGGCGATGGGGCGATGTGTGAAAAGGTCACAACATTTGGCGACTCCACGTGGGGAATGTTCCTGAACATTCCAAAGATAATATTCACTTCAAACCCGGAATCTTGAATTAATTCTACCTAACTTATCCCTTGACCAAGAAGAGTACTCAAAAGGGAAGAGAAGTCCTAAACCATATCAAGATATCTTATCCTTTAGTTATAAGTGTGTGCACATGGGTTTATTCCTGTCTCTTAAGACCAACATGACTCTTTGGCTCCATGATGGCTTTCCAGCATATTTTTGGTTTTAGCTCCAAAAGCATCCTTGGATAGAGCCTCGCTGCCAGCGAGCGTCCATAGCCCCGGCGAGGTTATCTGCTATAATCTCACGGAGATTGCTCTACTTCTGGCAGTTTATTTCTTTTCTTGTGTTTTGATTCTTTCGTACACCTGTAGAGATGTCCGCACACCCAAAAGCCAAGTGTTGATTTTTTTTCATTCTTTTTTTTTTTTTGATTCATTTTGATATTCTTTTCTTTTCATATATTTCCACACTTTGGCCTGTAAGCAGTGAAGCTCACCTGGGTTTGAGCATTATAGTGGCGCTGAAGCGAGACTTTTGATTACTTTCTAGCCAACAACTTCACCTACGAGACCATAATGACTTAGAGAACTCTTTAAGTGTGTAAAATGTAATAACTGCAAGACTCGGCATCAGGACACAATAGATGACTTCCTTTCCAGTCAAGTACTACCCTCGGCCTTAAGATACTTTAGAGACAATTAATTCAGGATTCATAGATTTTCCATAAATGTTTACCCGAGGAATATTCACAACCTTCCTTAGCAAGGTCAAGCCAAAATGTGTGCGTGTAAGCAACATCACCCTTCTCGCGGAATGGGACACCCTCCTTATTCAAAGCAACACAAAGCAAAGCGAAGCGAAAGCAAACAGAAAGCAAGCAACTAATCTAAGAAAACAAAGACAACTACGCTAAGGAAAGCGAGGAAAACAACTAATCTAAGGAAAGCAAAAACAAAACCCGAAAGCAACTACTCTAACTATATACAAAAAAGCTCCATCAAGGAACTCAAGGCCGGAAATAGTGTTTCAGAAATTGCCCGTTGACGGGCAGTGGGATGTCTTCCCCTATCAAGATCTTCAACTTGAATGCATTCTCTCCCAATATCTCAGCAATTTGGGATGGTCCTTTCCATAAGTTGTCAAACTTATCATGATCTCCTCTCCGTTCGTGGGCTTTATCCCAATATAGGACCAAGTCGGATATTCTAAAGGACTTCGTTGTTGCTCGTTTATCAAACCATCGTTTGACAATTCCTTGGTGCTTAGCAAAGTTTTCGAGAGCTTGATCTCTCTGTTCTTCCAGTAGTAGCAACTGTGAAAGACGAATCTGAACTCTATCATCTGGGTCTAAGTATTCGTGCATGAACCTGAGTGCTGGAATCCTCAGTTGGATGGGAAAGACGGGGTCTTGCCCATAGACTAAGTGATATGGAGAAGTTCCCAATGACCTCTTGGCTCTTGTCCTGTCTGCCCATAGAGCAAACTTGAGTTGAGAATGCCAATCTCTTGGATTCTGATCCAACAATTTCTTGATGACACTGAGCAGATTCTTGTTCGTGGACTCTGCCAATCCATTACCCTGGGTGTAATAATTTGAAGAAAACTTTAATGTGATCCCGTAATCAAATGCCCAATTTGAAAACTTTAGTGAAGTGAATGCGGACCCGTTGTCACAAACAAAGGCCTTAGGGCAACTGAATCTGGTGATGATATGTTCTTCTAAAAACTTGATTACTGCATCTGTGGTACAATTCTTCAGTGCCTGTGCCTCAGACCATCTGGTACAATAATCTGTTGCTGTCAAAATATAGCGGTGTTGTGCTGAAGATGGTGGGTTTATCATGCCGATAAAATCAAGTCCCCACATTGCAAATGGTTTCACTTCCGTGATTGGCTGTAATGGCATAGCGGGATTCTTTTCACGGGTCGCAGTAATTTGGTAGGTGTGACAGGTTTTAACATGCTCATATGCATCTTTGAACACAGAAGGCCAATAGTACCCTGCTCTTAAGATCTGATAAGCTATGGCCTAACTTCCTCCATGTCCTATCCCGAACTTAGAATGGAAATGTTCCATAATTCTCTTAGCTTCATCGTTTCCCACACATCTCAAGTAAATCCCCTCATGATTCTTTCTATGGAGAACTGAGCCCTGGAGCATATAGCGTTGGCATTTGAGCCTGAAGGCTCGCTTTTGTGCGGGATTCATTTGTGCAGGATACTTGTGGTTTGTCAAGTAGGCGATGATATCGTAGTACTACTCTTCTGGAGGAGTGTCGGTTAATACATATGTCTGCTGCACTAGGCCAGGCCCTTCAATGGCCATTGTTTGGGCTAGAGCTTGTCCGCGGACCAGCTTCATCGGCTGCAACTCAATATTGTACTCTTGGATAGTGGCGGCCCACTTTCCTCTTCTCTCTCCTAGCTCATTCTGCATTAAGAGTGTCTTAACAGCCGCATCAGGAATGATGGCGAAGACCTTACTCAAGATATAATGCCTAAATTTTTTGATGGCCTTTACCAGCGCATAGGCCTGCTTTTTGATACTTGGATATCTTAATTCGGCATCTTTGAGAGGTGAGCTCATGAAAGCTATAGGATGCTCATCCCTCTCTTCGGTTCTCTGGGTTAACATTGCTGCATAGGAATGTTCTGATGCGAAGGAGTACAAGTAGAAAGGCTTCGTATAATCTGGGCTAACCAAGACAAGAGCATCAATGATAGCCTACTTGATTTCTTCAAATGCTTTCTTTGTCGGCGTGGTCCACTCCATTTTCGCATCCTTCTTTAGCATTTCATTCAAAGGTTTTACTATTTCAGCAAAATCGGTGATAAATTTTCTAACAAAATTGATCTTCCCGAAGAAAGATCTCAGTTCTTTTTGGCTAGTAGGCAAATGAATCCTTGATATTGCCTCTACGCATTCAGGATCAATCAATATTCCTTTCTCAGTGATCAGGTGACCTAGCAGTTTTCCTTCGGTGACCCCGAAGATGCATTTCTTTGGATTTAAGGAAATCCCATACCTTTGGCATCTCTAAAATACCTTCCTCAGGTCTTCCACATGGTCCTCTCTCTTCTTTGAGAACACTGTCAGATCATCCATGTAGATGATTATACATTTTCCAATCAAATCCTGGAAGGCGATGTCCATGGCCCTCTGAAACGTGGCTCCTGCATTAATTAGCCCAAAGGGCATTCTCTTGTAGGCGAAGGTTCCCCATTTCGTTGTGAACGCCGTTTTCAATCTGTCTTCATATTCTACTAGGACCTGCTTATACCCCGAATATCCGTCCAAGAAGGACATCATTCGTGAACCATTGACAATCTATAACACTTCATCAAGCGATGGCAGCGGGTAATTATCCTTTTCAGAAGCTCTATTGAAATTCCGGAAATCCACACATAGCCTGATTTCTCCGTTTTTCTTACGCACTGGGACGAGATTGGCGACCCACGTTGAGTGGCGCACTAGGAAAATGATTCCTGCTGTCAATAATTTCTTGACTTCCTGATGAATGAGTGGTTCCAACAATGGATTAACTGGTCTTTGGCGCTGCCTGAAAGGCTTACTTCTTGGCTTGAGCGGAATTGTATGCGTGATAATAGAAGTATTATAGGTCTTCAGATCTTCGTAGCTCCATGCTATGACGTCAGGGAACTGTCTCAAGCTATGAATAATTCCCATCTTCTCTTCGGGTGTGCAAGTCTTTCCTATGCATACATTTCTAGCTTCGCACTCTGATCCTAGGTTCACTTTCTCATACTGATCACCTTCAATCCTTTGACTTTTCATCTGATCAATTTGATCTTGATCAAATATTCTCTCTAATTGTATCATCCCCCTTGGAATGATATTTGTCTTTAAGTTCAGGATACCATCCTCATCAAATTCAGCTTCCTTCTGAGTTTCTTCCTCATCAATAACTTGCGCTGCAAAAACATCGGAATTTGTTAAAAATTCACGAATGTGGTCGTCATCTTCAAAAACCTGGAAGTTCATAATATTATCTGGAATAGATGGTAGGGATGACAGCTCCACTGTGAACTGACTTATGCCATCCATGGCTAGAGGCTCCAGTGAACTGGCTGCTTGTGCCAAAGAATTTGCTACTTGATTATTTGTTCGGTTCATGGATTGAATATTGAAAGCATCAAAGCTCTCAACAATATCCCATACTCTGTTGCGGTAACAAGTCAATCTTTTATTATGGCAAACATATTGTTTCTTTATCTGCTTCACAACTATTTCCGAGTCTCCAAGAGCATGCAATACTCTTGCTCCTTTTCTAAGTGCTAGCAGTAACCCATGAATCAGAGATTCATATTCTGCTACATTGTTCGTGCATGGGAACTCCAATCTGTGAGCAGCAAGATATACCTCTCCTTTCGGACTGATCAACTCGAAACCAGCTCTAGCTCCTTTCTTCGATCGGGATCCATCAAACTTTAAGATCCAAACTTGTTCTTGTTGTGAAGACTGGAGTTTGTAGGTTTTCATTTTCTTCTTGATGCTCTTGCTCAGGTTCCATTTCCTGTATTCTCACTGAGGAAAAGCCATCGATGTGATTGACTTCTACATGATCTGAAAAACCTAATGTCCGTGGGATACTTCTCTGCACTTCTTTTATGGCCCTATGGCACATCTTGCCAATGAATTCTGAATGAGTTGTGTTATGTACTCGACACCAATTTGGTAACAACAAATCTTGAATATGAATGTCTTCTTGCAATTCCGTCTTCATTTGGACACTCCTCCAAACAAAGTTTCTGAAACTTTCGAACATTCTTCTATCACTGTCTTGGGAGCTCTCCCCATTCGTGGAGTCAGTTATCTGATTATTTCCCTGGATTGATTCATGCGGCATGAGAACTTCATTTGTTTTAGGCCTGTAAGTGCCTAAATCTGTCTCTAAAAACAATATCTCATTGTTCTCTCTGTATTCAGTAATCATTAACTTGAGCCTTGGTGTGCTATCAATCCTTATTTGGTTTGGGACTCCTTTCCATGGCAACCACATATGGGAAAAGTCTGTAGCAATATACCCGTTCAGTCTTCTCGCCCAATCTCTACTCAAGAGCATGCCATACCCGTCAGGGATATCCACCACTGAAATGTCTATGCAGCTTTGTATTCTTGGGTCTGCCGCTAACTGCATGTAGATATTGTTTAATTCTCCCATAACTGGGACTTCTGTTTTATCTAACTGTGTGACCTTCTTGTTGGTTCTTGCAGGTACAAGTCCCAACCTGTGGCAGATTGCAAGTGGCATCACATTGCTTGAAGCACCGGAATCCACTAGGCAATTGTGTAGCATTTTACCAAATATCCTGACTGACAGTAGGAATGGGGCAGGTTCGTCTTTTCCCTGGTAGAAGACTACCGGATGTTTGTCCTGTTTATTGGTATCTTGGTTCTTGTCTTTCTGATTCCTAGGAACAATGTCTTGTCTTGGCGGGGTGTGCGGTTGCTCGTTTGCCAAGACTTCTTCTTGAAAAATATCTGTGTCCATAAGGACTTCCTCTGGTGACATGTCCTTTTGACTAGAACTCCCAGACGATGCCTGGGTCATCTCTACAACACCAGAAGGTTGTTGCGGAGCATCAAATATATTGCCCGTCACTTCTGATTCGGCAATGTTAGTGTTTGCTGGAGCATTGGGTACTCCTCGGTTTGGCACATTTTGTGGAACATTTCTTGGAACAACAGCTTCGGTCAAACTGCCCAAAAGTGTTTCCCGAATCTCAGGAATTCTCATTAGCTCGACCAAAGGCAAGTTGACCTTCATTCGTTTGAATTCCTCCAACACATACGAACTCAACCTCTTTAGCTCTTCCCAGGGACGGTCTCCTGTCTGAGCTTGAGCCTGTACTGCTGGAAGGTTCACTTGTCTTGTTTGTTCCGCCCGGGGAATAGTAGCTTGTCTTGTTTGTTCCGTTCGTGGAACCTTGACCTGCCTAGCTCCATTTGCCTGAGCATTATGCTGATGATATTCCGGCGAATCTCTGGGAAGAGACGTCACATTGGTAGCATTTGGATTTGGCAGGGTCTGGAAATTGTTTGGTGGCACTGATGAAGTCAAAGGCACACTTTGACGATGATTCCTCTGGTATATCCTCAATGGATTTCCAGCCGCCTGTTGAAGTACTTCTCTGGTTCCTTCTACCAGAACACTATTGTATAGTGGAGGGAAATTGTAGCCATTGATCGTAGATGGCTGATTAGATGTGTCTTGAATCCCTGATTCATCTTGGTACCTTGGCTTCCATCGCCATTTGCGTATGAGGAAATCGGGATCTTGTTGGTACCTGTGGACATTCCTCGAGCATGTTACATCCCACTGTAACATTACAATTCTTACCATTACTAGATAGAGTAAATGTGAATTCTCAAAGTAAATTAATAATTGCTTGCACCTTGTTTTCAATATGAAGTTATTTCATTTGATGTTATTCTTGGTAACATGACCGGAGGATGTTACATCCCAAAATTGTAACATTACAATTTACCATTACTAGATAGAGTAAATGTGAATTCTGGAAGTAAATTAATAATTGCTTGTACCTTGTTTTCAATATGAATGTTGTTTCATTTGATGTTATTCTTGGTAAAATACTGCATAAAGGAGAATATAAGGTTATTAATTTATGAATAATCTAACTTTTGAAATGTTTCCTGTATTCTGCTTTGTTTTGAGCAAATAACTTCCATTGTCGTGACCTGGTGTGCAGGAAGCAGATTTGTACCTCCAGGCAGAGGAGAGATATCACTCGGGGAGGAACTTGGTCGGGTAAACAGTAACGAATACCAATTGGACATATACACACAAACTATAGACTGAGTAAGCTAAGTCATTGTTGTGGTTAAGGGTAAGCCATCCGCAGGATTGTTTAGTATCATTAGGAGTCGTATCTACTTCTGAATGTGTAAATAAGTGATGCTTGCCAGTATAACCTTATGTGGAGTAATGTTTCTTGTTAGAGGTGGGTACGTGTATATGTATATATACATATGAATACGATATGTACTGGTATCCATAAGTGCATTCATATCGATACAACGCATTAGAGCAGATGGATATGCCATACGTGTGCGTCGATAAAAGTGTATTTATGAATACTTATATGTAAAGTAAATATATAAGTATATACACATGAATACGTATCACAGCTAACCTGTTGTTATAAATATATTGTGACGGTATATAACCTCTGAATTTATAAATACACATATATATACATATACATGATTACGTGTAGTATTGACTGGTTCATAGTATACGTACAAATAATGTAGATGTATATACATGTGTAGGTATAAAGATAAATATATTTATATATTTAATATTATATTAAAATATAAATATAATATAGTTTTTACAAATAAAGATATGTATACGATATTATTTAAATTGGTAATTTAAATAATTATACATAAATATATATTGTAAAGTAAAACTATATTATATAAATATTTTAATAAAATAAAATATATAAAGGTATATTTAAATAAAAGATTTAAATGAAATTTGAAATAGTGAAATGAGACTATATCATATAACGTTTTCTTAAAAATGACAATTTTCTCTAAGATGTAAATACTTCTTTGAATCGAAATATATCAAGAAGAGTTAAGTATTTGAAATATAAAATACTTCATTGAGTAAAGTCGAAATATAATTTTAAAAGGTAAAATCAGTAGAAAGCCATTCCCGTGGAAACCGCGCAGGAAGAAATCGCGCGACTAGGGCCAAAGCAACCAAAAACGACTGAGATAAATTCGCTAAAAAATGGTGTTGTGGACGCCATCCGACCTAGGAATTAGTCTCTCATTAAACTAACACTTATTTCTACCTGTTGAAATACGCATTAACCTGTAGGTGGCGTTTTACAGTTTCGAGTTGAATTTTTCATGATTTGCTGGCTTAAAGGAGTCGAATCACCTTCATTTTTGGTGACTTAGGGTTTAAAGATCCGCCAGGTATCATTTTTACTATATCTGGGCTCTATGTTGTCATTTGGCATGCCTTCATAAGAGGAAATCCGTTGTACTTCGGGCCTATAAATGGACGCCCAGCCATTCAATGTTTCATGACTGGAAGAATCCGAGTTTATCATTTTATTTTGCTTCCATAATCTATTCCTGTTTGAGCTGTGAGTAAGCTTTAGTTTTGCTGAGAGAAACCTTACATATTTTCTGAGAACAGTATATTACCAATTGCTGAGAGACATCCCCTGTTATTTTCTTCATCACTTCTAAGTTCACAGTAAGAAGTTGAGATTACTTTCAGCTGTAGCAAGTAATTAATTTCTGAGGAAGAGTTAGAGACTGGTCTGAGAGTTGTTGGAAGTTTTTAGTTGGAGAGTGTTCATCCTTCGTAGAGTGAGCTTTTAGTCTGCTAAGAAGTCCTTTGGCTGGAGGCTATAGGTGTAGCAAATTCTCACTGAATCAACACATGTGGAAAGCTCTTCTCAGGCATGTTAACTCTTTTACTTTTTCATAAAGTTGCTATTCTTCTTTGGTCTAGAAGAGTTTACAAATAAAAGTCCACTTTCATTAAAACATAATAGGGAATGAAGGTCGTTCCTTATGGTATACTTGGAAAGAATTTCTAAAAAGTTTGCTTTAAATATAGAAGTGTTGTTGTACCATTAAACAAGTGGAAAATTTGGGAAATAGGAAGGCTAATGCATGTTCTATACTATTAACTCTTACATTAATTGGTAAACGGATTTATTGTTCCATTGAAGAGTAAATTATATTAATTAATAGACGGATTTACTGGTCTATTGAAGAGTAAAATTGCATTATTGTATTGGCTCCATATATGGAGTATATGCTTGTACATAACTATTTAATACTAGGGGATGAATTGAGGGTATTTAATAAGTTACCGATCACAACTAGTTAAAGATTAACTTAGTCAAGTTATTAAAAGCTCCTAGGATGAGAAAGTCCCGTATAAGGGAGATAGTTGTGAGTACTTGTTAAATTGTTCTCCTTTCTAGTAGTTAACTTGTTGTAGGAAGTCTAGGGTACGGATACCCCGATAGACTAACCTACGCGTAGAAGTAAGGAAGCCTTAAGTCAAATTGACCCTGGCTAGTGTATATGACAAATGACTTGCGTTCTTTATTGAATGTAAACACTTTGGCCAAAGTAGTGTATGGAACCATTTAGTTGTAGTACTACACTGTCAGTTCACCGTGATCCCGAAATACATCCTAGTTCAAGAATTGCCGGTTGCACGGAATCTAGCTTTGTAGGATCACAGCACTATGTCCAGTTGGTAGTCATTAAAGGTTACCCAACCAATCTCTTCTTCGAAGGGAGGGCCGTTCATTGCAAAATGATCGTGCGGGGGACCGCATTATAAGTCCGTGGTTGGCGGAAAAGCGCCCGAGTGATGTTTCTCCTCCTCAGCAAGCGGCCGATGTACCAAGATTTGAAAGGACGGATTCCTGGACCTTCTTACTACTATTTGTTCTAAAGCTCATTGGAGCTATGTTAGTTAAGGTACGTATTCTTGTTTCATGTACTTGTGAAGTTATTATATTGAAATGGAATCTTTGTTGTATATTAATATGGCAATTTGTTCATGTTTTGTCAATAAAGAAAAAGAAAAATTCTATTGCAATGACATGATTAACACGTTTACATACTTGTAGGATGTAAATTATGAAAATTTTAATTTTACCGAAGGGTCGGGCTGTTACAGAGGAAATCGAACACTTTCAATCACAAGGGCTTGATCATACCTCTGTGCAAGAACTAATTCATATCCGGTTACTGGGGAATCTTCCGCCTCTGAGTTCCTTCTTTCACTTCTGAAAATATCGGCGGCTACCTGGAACTCACGACAATGTAACTCAGAGTGTTGGTCTGAGTTATGCAGCCTACACCATCCTGATAGTGCTGCCTCAGCTAGGAATACCTTGTTTGCGGGACGATTATCAGTTGGCGAATTGTCCAAGGGTGATGGTACGGTACCATTGTTAGGTCCAGTGTTCCAGGTCTTCTTTTGGAAGCCTGAGTTATTATTCCGAGGACCTTGATTATTCCCTTGATAATTTTGATTGTCCCTTTGATACCCGGAATGGCCTTGACCTTGATAATTACCCTGAGGTGCCTGATAACTTTTCTGAAAACTTTGAATTTGGCTATTTTGTCCCTTCAAATAGGTGACTTCAGTAGACAGCCTTTTGACTTGTTCAATCAAGTCTTTCATTTTATCCTTCTCTTCTTGACTCCGCGTCGAAGTTGGCGCGTTCTGAAGATATATGGGCTGAGCTGGTGGTACTTGGGACATAGGTGCTCCTGGATGGATGACCATTTGGTTGCCCATTGGAGGAACTGGGTTCAACATAGGCATCTGATGAGCCAATGCCCGGTTAATATCTTGGATTTGATTCTGGGAGGCTTCGTTTCCCAAGTAATTGAAAGGACCAGGAGCCACACCTACTCCTAAACCGGTGCTAGCTGTAATTGCCGCAGCATATGCTCCCTTCAGATCCACTGGGAGCGGATTGGTTGATTTCACAAACATGGTTGTAAGGCGATCCAAAGCTTCATAATATATGGGCAGTGCCGCTGCATTGTCTAACAAGGATCTCTCAGCCTTGTATAAGCTTTGTGGAATCTGTTGTTGAACATACTGATAGGCTCATGTTCTTGTCTCTTGATTTCCACAAATTGCCTATATAAATCAGATGGGGAAATAGGTGGCCTGAACTTCTCTAAGAAAGCAGTCTTCATCTGTTGCCAAGTGCGGATGGAGTTGGCAGGAAAATGGATATACCAATACGAAGCCTCCTCATCGAATGTGTAGGGGAACAGCCTACAGGCAACATCTTCTTCTTGGATATCTCTGTTTTGGAGAAGATCCTCGAAAAGCTTGATATGTTCGTCTGCGGTGTGGTTCTACGAAGCCTCCTCATCGAATGTGTAGGGGAACAGCCTACAGGCAACATCTTCTTCTTAGATACCTCTATTTTGGAGAAGATCCTCGAAAAGCTTGATATGTTCGTCTGCGATGTGGTTCATGTCACCACTATGGAACTTGGAACAAAAATGTTCCGGATTCTTCGGTAAGTCATGGTAAACAGCAAACGTCATGGGCGATGCATCAGCTGGACGCCATGCCATTGGAGCATTTGGGGGGTTTGCTTGAACTGGTTGAACTGGTGGAACTGGTTGCACGGGTTGTGCAGCCGCTGGAATTGGTTGACAGTCTGGAAAGAGACCAAAAGGATCTCCCTCGCTTGGTGCTTCTTCACTGGACCCAACTGCGCTAGATGCTGCCTCCTGCGATGCTTCAGACTTCTTTCTTTGCCTATTCCTGTAAGGTGACAGCTCTATAAATTCTTTAAAAGAATTTGGAGTGGATCTGGTAATCCTCCGAAGTCTATCTGCTGAGAAAGAGCCGATTCGATCCAGCGTGCTCCTTAATCTTGGCGAGGTGGGGCAAGAGCTTGTGGTGCAGGGGCTTGTAGTGCAGGAGCTGCTTGATTCGCTTGTTGGTTCGCTTGTCGGTTCTGCTCTCGTTGAAGAGCTTCAAATCTTTCAACAAGGAGGTCCCTTTGGATATTGAATTCAATTCGTCGTGCTCTTTCTTCTTCCTCAAGAATATAACACATGCGAAACCAATCAGGAGCACTTCTTCTCACTTGCCACGCGAGGCTAAATAGTTCGGTGATATCTTCCTGTTCGTCGTGAAAACCCAGGTTAGGCTGTAACACTGGCTGAGGATCTTGATCAGGTTCAGGAACGTTGGCCGGGAGCCCCATTCTTCATCCTACTATCAACACCTGGATTTGAGGATGAGCCTGTAGCAAATGATCGTTCTATCTCGTCAAAGGTTTGCTTCAGACGATCAATTTTCTGCTTTATCAAGTCTCTCTAGATTGCTTCCTCATATCTTTTTCCTTTTTCCTCTTCTCTAGCAAGGACTTGGCTTGTCTGTCTGAATTGAGCACGATTGGCTTGTGTCTTCCAAGCTAATGTATACAACTTGTTGTGACCTTTTCATACATCGCCCCATTCAAAATGGGGACCCCCTAATTTTTTTGCTCCATTCTGGTCTTTTGGCTTTGGTTTTTGTCTCTCTCTTTTTGCTTCTTTTCTGATATCTGCTTTCCAGGGTGCTCCCGTCCGCGAGCTTAAAACGTAAAGATTTGACCAAGTCTGATATTAGGGTTTCACATCGTTAGGTCACTTTGGGGTCAAATTGAGTTGGTTGGTCAGCTTTTGAGCCTAGCAGTGCTATTACAACACTTCCAGCAAGTAACCCCTAAATTTTCACTAAGTTCTGCCAACTTTCTATTTTTAGTAAGTGTCGACTTGGGGTTGATTTTCTCGAGATTTTCACATTTTGACAACTTCATTGCATTCTAAACACTTCAAGTTCATTTCTGACAAAATTTGAGCAAAAACGGACGACTTGCTATTTTTAGCAGTCTAGCTTCCAGAGCAGGTTCCAGGGTCTACATGTTACATTTTCAGATGCATGTCCAGAGATTCTTTGTGGGTTTTTCGAGACCTTCGCGGTGATATGACATGCAAAGCAGAATGACGACTTTCAGCATTCGACCTTCGGAGGCCGATATTAGGGTTTGCATGCAGACTTTTTCAGCGCATGTCAGCATATTCTTTCTGGGTTTTCAAAGAGCTTCGCAATGGTGTAACATGCAAGTGGAATCGGTCACTTTTCAGAAACTTACTATTTTTAGCCAGTGCTTGCATGTTGAGGATTTTTCTGGGTTTTTCAAGATTTTTCGGGCAGTGTGACATGCAAAATCATCCGGCAACCGGTTGGTCACTTTTCAGCCACTTTCTATTTTTAGCAAGTACCACTCAGGCAGCTACTCAGGATTTCAGAACTGCAAACTAATCACCATGCAACTGAAACGAGGTCAAACGGAGCTCATTTGAGGAACATGCAGAAAATTAGGGTTTCGAGCTTGAGAGCTAAAAATGAGGAGTCTGATGTCGAAATGCCCAAAACTGAAGTATCCATCATGGTCAGTATCCTTTAGAGAGTCTGCTGGCAAAATTTGAAGACAATCGGAGCACTTGCTATTTTTAGTAAGGTGTTCTCGACACGGGTATAAATAGAAAGTCGATCTTGGGTGCCAGCGCAGATAGGCAAGTTCATCAACGAGGAGCACGCTGTCCAAATTTCAAGTCAACGGAGCTAAGGAAGTCTCAGAAATAAGCACTTACTATAAATAGTAAGTCATTTAAGAAGCGGCTATAAATGGCAGGTCAACATCAAATCTCAGCAGGTACAAGTCAAACATGTGATAAGGGATCCGTGGCGCAAATTTCAAGACAAACAGAGTTGCAGAGAATGAGAAATCAGATAATTGCTATTTTTAGCAGGTCGAGACAGAGAAATTAGGGTTTCCTAAAATCAAGGTCAGAACAAGACAATCACTCCAAAGCGGCATCCAGATACGATCACCACGCTTCAGGCATTTAGCACATGAAATTTGAAGACTTTTTGAGTAATTTCTATTTTTAGCAGGTTGCTAAAAATAGCAGGTGCAAACAGGTATCAGGCATCAACAGCACAAACCAGTTGAAATTCAAAGCAGGGTGAAAATCAGGTTTTCTGGAGTCAAAATTCAATTGACAGCTCGAAATTCAAGTAACTTTCCAAAAATAGAAAGTCAGGGCAAATTAGGGCTGGGAGGAGGAAATCATCCTAAATCTGGTAGGGGGCATGAAATTCGCTAAAAGGATAAATTTTCAAGTCCGGCATTAAAACTCGCCTTGAAAAGCTGAAGAGAGATGGAAAATTGCCTAAGTTTGGAAAATGAAAGCTTGAACCTCCAAATGCGCTCATGGTGAAATTGAAAGTTGCACATGTGAAATGCGCCTTGAATTTGAAGTCATAAGAAATTCGCCTAAGTGTTGAAAACTGGAAGTACCATGCGTCAAATGCGCCTAGACTTAGAGGGGTTTAAATGCACCCAAGGCCTTGAAAAATGCTAAGGCGTAGAAAATAAAAGCACACCCTACCAAATGCGCCCACCAAGGTGTAAACTTAAAGTTGCTCATGTGAAATGCGCCTTGGTGATAAAATGAAAGCACACACCCCCATTTGTGCCCCACCTTGCAAAGAGCCTCGAAATTTTTCTAAGGCAAGTAAACTGGATGCTCCCCAGGTGAAATGCGCCCCTCTTCAAAGGTGTTGAAAGTGAACTTTTCTAAGTGATGAAATTGAAAGTAGCCAGTGTCATTTGCGCCTTAAGTCAAAAGTGAAAGTTTGATGTATCATTTGCGCCCCTAAGCATTGGAGAATAGAAATTTTGCCTAAGTCACAAATTGCAAGCACAACATATGATTTGCGCCTCTAAGCTCACCTAGCTATTTGCGCCCAAGGTACAAATTGAAACTTTCATGTAGTAAATGCGCCCCACTTCAAAATGGAAGTTAAACATGTGATACACGCCCTTGAAGTTAGAGACGCAAAGTTTGACTAAGGCACGAATTGGATGCTCTATGGGTTATATGCGCCCAGGGGAAAAGAGGTTGAAATTTTTCTAAGTGTTGATAAAATGAAATGCCAGGGGTAGAATTGCGCCTAAAGCAAAAAGTGGAGATTAAAGGAATTTCTAAGTGACAAAGTGAAAACTCAACCTCCTATTTGCGCCTGGAGAGGGGAAGTGTTTAAAATGTTTTGAAAGGGAAAGCTTTGCCTGCCATTTGCGCCCAGGGAGGTTGAAGCTAAATTGAAAATTGTCTAAGTCACAAAATGAAACCTCTACATATTATTTGCGCCTTACAAAGGGAAAACTAATTAAGGCGTGGAATTTGGAAGTGCCTTCTAAGCTTCAAGTCGAAATTAAAAGATGGGGATCACATGTGCGCCCAAGTCAAAAGAAGAGATTAAAGAATAAATTAAAAGGCGTTGAAAATGAAAGTTTAACATGTTATGTGCAGGGGTGATAAATATTAAAATGTTCGAAAATTGAAGTTTCTCCCCTCAAATGTAAAAAAAATTGAATGAAGATGTTCAAAGGCATTTAAAATTTTTAAAAAGGCGTTGGAAGAGATAAATAAAATTTCTCTAGGCAGTTGAATTCAAAATTTGCCTAAGTCAGAGAAATTAATTAATTTAATTAATTTAATTATTTTCCTAAGTTTTAAATTAAATTCCCCTTTAAATTTAGACACATAAAATTTTAAAAAGTTCGGATGATTTTAATCGTGGGGATTTATTTCGGAGTTAATTATGGATGGAAAATAAAATTACGCCTAGCCAGTTTTGAGGTGTTGACATCGGATTTTTTACATGCGCTAGAGAAATAAATTAAAATGGCATTTAAATTAAATTTTAATAAATTAAATATGCCATGAGGATTATTACAAATCAGAGCAAAATGATTTTTTCGAAATTACTGAAGGTAACTGGCAGTCAGGAGGGAAGTTTTAAATTTAAATCGAGGAAAGAATCTCCCTAAATAGCAAATTGCTATGACGACTGCAAGACGACTGGAATATTCCCTTTTAAATTTAGCAAATGCGTAAGTCATGATGAAGAGAATAAATGGCATCTGCTAAAATTAGCACCAGCTTTTGGCTATAAAACTCTGAGGATTTTCATTCTTATCTCACAAAATTCGAAGCTCAGATTTATGTTGGTGAATTGAGAGAGGTTGTTGAGTTGTGAGATTTAATATTTTCAAAATTTGGAGTTGCTGAAAGCGTGTGAAGTTTTGAAGTCAATTTTTCAAGAGATTGAAATTGTTGAAGTCGAAATTGCTTGGAGTGGTTGAGTTGCTGAGATTCAAAGTTGCGAAGTTGCTGAGATTCGAAATAAAGTTTGAAGTGTAAGCTGCCGAGGTTAAGCATTTTTAATTCTCCAAGTTGCTGAAGGTAAGTATTTGAAGATTTAAGATTTTCAAAGTTGCTGAAAGTTGAAATGTTTTTCGAAGTTGAAAGTTGAAATGCTGAAATTGTTTATGCTGGAAATCAAAATTGTTTGAACTCGAAATTGCTTGAGCTTGAAATTTTCTGAAGTTGCTGAATGTTTAGAATCAAATCAGATTTAAAATTGTCGAAGCCTTCAAAGTTGCTGATTTATAACTTTCGAAGTGCTGATTTGAGATTGCTGAAACTTTTCGAAGTTGCTGATTTATAACTCTCAAAAAGATGATTTGAAATTATTGAAACTTGCTGATCTGAACTTGCTAATTTGAAACTTCCGAACTTATTGATTTAAATCTTCGAAGTTGCTGATTTATAACTTCTGAAGTTGTTGATTTAAAAGTTGCTGAAACTTGAAGCATTTTCCGAAGTTGGGATTGCTGGAGCTGAAAATTATTTTGGCTGCAATATTATTGGAGTTCGGAGTTTTATATTCTCAAAGTTTAAATCTATCGAAGTTTGAAGTCGAAGTTTATTGCTGAAACTATTAACTCACATTTATTTTTGCAGCCAACTCCATTCGCCAGTCGTCTCACGTGATTTTTATTTTAAAAGTTTGAAGTGTAATGTTTGCTTCTTGTTTTGCAGATGGCCGAAGGATGAAAAGCTGATGTTGCTGGAACAAGCAAAGCTGGAGCTAAGGCTGTAATAACGAAGCTGTCAAAAAAAACGCCTCCAGGTAGGCGATCATCAAAAGTCTTAGAAATCCTTCATTCTGGAGTCGAAGATTGTGTCGAAGTTTGGGAACTTGACGGACACCAACCTGGGGCCTTTCAACCTCGAGGCTTTCATGCGCAGAATGTATGGGCAAGGTGGCAATCTTCCGACAGAAGCATCGCGCAACATTGTCAAAAGCGGGTTATACGCAGCAGCAGGGTTCCAACCAGCGGTTCGTTGTCCAGAGTTGATCTTGGAGTGCGCCAACTTTTACAACTCGGACGATCGGACTATCATTTCTCCAGATGGTATGATATTGGCCAACTTTGCACCTAACGCAATTGGCAAGGCGTTTGGGATCCTGGCTACAGACCAGATGTTATATAAATCCAAAGAGAAGGCTGACAAGATGTATGCCACGTCCTTTGAGAAGTGCATGAAGAGGATCAACACCACTTGGATGCGAAAGCCGAAGCCTCCTGCTGCCAGGCTGCCAAAGCAGATAATCTCAGAAGAGCTGAAATAGGAGTACTGCGATATAATTATGTTGCTCAGTAGGGTTAACGGCAGCCCGCAGTCATTTGTGTTCGAGCCATGGATGTTCTTCTACATTAGTGTGGTGCTCGAAGGAAAAGTGCAAGTAAATTGGGCACAGATGATAAGTGACAATATTGATGAACAGTTCCGGAATCTGAAGAGAATGAGAACATTCTACATGAGCTCGTATGTTATTTACATGCTTGCTCAAATGACAAAGTATAGAGGGTTGGCATACCAGGAACCAATTGGCTGTGGTTATAATCAGTTCAAGATTCACGAATCCTGCAAACAGTTGCATCTCACGCACACAACTGACTTCAAGAGAGTAAACGATGCTTTCACCATGTATATCACAAGGACCCTTCAACGGAGGTTACAACAGAGAATATCTGAAGAGGCACAGATGTTGATAGAAGAGTATGGGTTTTGGTTCGTCCAATTCCCGAAGTTTACTTATTTAAGGTTGCCGGGGTATGACTCATACGTCTACAAATTACCTAGGTACCCCACCAATAGGATGATACTGCTTGAGTTGTCTAGGCAATTGGTGGCCTACGACAAAATCATAAGGAGAAAGAAGAAGGGAGGCTTGCACTTTCCCATTGTGTTGGGAAACTCACTTGAAGAATGCCCTACTTTGCAGGCAGCCAAGGAGGCTAAAGATGAATTGAAGTTCTATAAGTTGACTCTTCATACCAGCCGGCAGGATTTTGATCCTCGGGGAAAGGTTGGAACAGTGCAAGGTGTAGAATACAGACACAAAGCTCACCTGGAGGATTTTTGGGCGAATGCTGGAGATGAGGTGGAGATTAGGAAAAGAATGTTTTCGAGGTTGCCTCTCAAACTAATCAGAGAATGTGAAGTAGTCCAAGTGCCAGATCAAGTCGAAGAGGATACCAGGCTAATTCATCCGGATTATGAATCAGTAAAGAACACATCGATTCCACCAGTAGATTGGGCTGAGCCGGAGATCACGGATCTAGACACTTTGTCTATTCCTGTTTTGACTTTTACAAGGGCTTGGGTAGAGGAGCGCGTTCACAGATTAAGGAGGAGGTCAGTTGCCCTCACATACGACCTCATGGGTGATAAAAGGCCACCGGTGATGGCGAAAAGGAAGAAACAAATTGCCCAGCCTCCGGAGCCACAACCACGGCAGGAAGAGCCTATTCAACAGGAACCTCAAGGATCGGAGGACACGTCATCTACCTAGTTGGTGACCCATTCCTCCAGTGTGCGCGAAGTTTCACTGTTTGTAGATCAGAGGGCTCGAAGGAATGAAGAGCCAGAGGTTGGAGAGGTTAACCAACCAATGCCGAGAGAATTGGATACTCAAAGTGTTAATGATCCTGAGGGTGCAAATCAGCCAGATGAAGGGGAAGAGACAGAGACGGATACCCACTTTGATTATGCCTTCGAAGAGGAAGACGTTGGAGCTCATGTGGAGAGTGATCAGGACATTGAAATAATTGAGCCTCAACAAAATACTGCTCGAGAGGAGGTTCGGGAAGTGGAGGCAACTGAAGAGCAGCCCCTTATCATTTACGATATTCAGCGCAATTGGCTCTCACAAGCAATCAGGAGGGATTAGGACCATGATGCTGATCTGGCGGTTGAAATGGAAGAACTTCTAAACAGAACAAGTAAGTCGCCGAAGAGGAAGAGGGCGAGGAAGTATACGAAGATGGAGACTAATCAGGCTGGCTCACACACCCTCCATATTGTTGTTCCAAGAGAAGATCACGACTTGAGTGACGCAATGCCAGAAAATTACACTGTCACTGTAATGTCCCCTTTCTAAGCGTGACAGTTTCAGTGACCGTTGGCCTTTCGTTGGGAACCCGGAGGCTAGTCGGAAGTTAAAATTAGGGTTTCCTAATTTTGAGGAGGTCATTGTTCGGAGATGTCAGTTTTAATGGCGGATTCCTTCTGGGTTTTCAGAGGGCTTCGCAGTGGTATGATCATTCCGGCATTCTGGGTACTTTTTGGAATTTACTATTTTTAGTAAATTCTATTTTTGGCAGTTTGGCAGATGATGTTCAGCTCGGTTGACTTCCTGTTTCAATGGTCAGATGTTTGGATCAGTTTTGGCTTCAGTGCACCTCCGGAGGGATAAGTTAAGTTATTTCATTAAAGGCACATTTAAATATTATATTTTAATGTTGACCTTGGGCTTAGAAGTAATAACTTAAAGATGTTTTAAAAAGGGGCCATTGAGGGTGGCGCCCTCATTAAATGATTATTTTAATTATTGCCTAAGTCAAGCAAGATGATGTGGGGCGCACTTTTCAAGATGGACTTTTAATTAAAATATCATTTATTAATGCTTTGAGGAAAAGGTACGCCTTCTTGAGAAGATGAAAGTTTTGACCTAAAAGCTGTTTCTAGGGTTTCGTGAAGTCAAGCAGAAATTATAAAAAGGGAGTCTTGTGCATCATTTGGGTCATCTTGGAAATTACACCGTTATGCTGCCGGATTGAATCTGGATCACTTCGAGGGATGAAGACCTCCTAACCATTGGGCATCTCTTCTCGTTTGTAAGACAACGACTAGTGATGAATTTAGTCTAGTTGTGAATGCATTGTATTCCTTGCATCGTAATCTGCATTAGCATTGTTAGTTTATGATCTTGCATGTTAGAGGTTTCCTGATTTTTGCATTTAGCTACAGCAGATTCTGTATTTCATTCATATTTCAAAAAAGACAAAATATTGCTTTGTGGGTATTGGCTATTTCCCTTCCTTTGGTCTAGGCGCCATAGTGTGGCAAGTTGCAGATTTTATATTGGTGTATTCAATTTTTAAAGTAAAATCGCCCCTGTACCTGGGCCGTACCATCTGCAGATCATTGGAGTTTGTGCCATTCAATATAAGCTGCTCTTTGACTCTGTTTTATGTTCCTAAGCTGGGCGCCTTCACTATACTTGTGTTTTGCATGCAATTTTAGATTGTTGGCTTGAGTTTCAAGGGAGTTACGAATTTCCAAGGAATATATATTGCTGTTTTATGAAGAAAAAATACAGTATTGTTATGACAGCAAACAGGGATCTGCATTAGTGCTCTTGGAAGGTGCTGGGAACTCTTAAAGGCTTCACGGAGACATCATTGAAGACTGCGCAGATTTAAAGAGGTTGGATCCGTTCCTTTCCTGCAAGTTAAGCTTATTCTTGGCAGTCATTGAATGCTTCAATATTATTGCAATATTCTTAAAGGCTGATTTGTAATTGGTAGCAAGTAATCATCTTTCAAATTGTATACTGGCAGTAGTACTGTCGGTCTTAGATTCTTGCTCAGTCAGATTGTAATGTTCTCTCTTTCAGCATTTTGATATTGTATGTAATCCATATCCGCCCTATGGTCGCTACTTTCCCGTCTTGGGTCAGCAAGCACATTCTGGGTGTTGAGGGTTTTCAGTTTTCGGCAATTTCCTTCAAGCAGTAGTTTTTGTATTCAGCATTTTCTTTCAAGCAGTAGTTCTGTATTTACTCCGTCATATGGTCGCCCCTCACTCCGCATCGGATTGGGTAGCACATACTTGACGTTGAGTTCCTTTCTGCAAATAGATTAGAAGACCCTCTGACCAATGCTCACCCTCAGCGGTGCCATTCTGGTTAGGGTTGCTTTCTTGCACGTTTCGGTTTATCCATCTAACCTTAACGGGTGCATGTTTGTAATTTGTAATCTGAATCATTGAAAAACAAAAAAATTTTGGCTCGGTATATTTCAGTGGTATCAGAGCCATCATCCTGCCATCCTGTGAAATCAGCCTTCTATGAGTGACAGAGAACAGAGGTATTTGGCAAGAGTATACAAGAGAGGTACAGTTCAGACTCAGTTGCATCAAGCCCCAGAAGGTCACACAGCTTCCGAGGTTTTGAGGGCTAATTGGGAGCCTTCGCAAGAAACAGAAATGGGGGATAACGAAAGAAGTTCTGGCAACAGAGGTGACAATGGGAAGGGTATAGACAATTCAGCCAATTTGGGGCAAGGACTCGATAAGAAGATGGATGCCATGATGGATATGTTTTCTCTCCTGTTGGGGAGATTGGGTCCCAGTATTCCACAACCCAACCCAGGGCATACCGGGGAGCACAGTGCTTCCAACCCGCACAATGGTCATGTTGCCCAACCTGCAGTGAGCAACACTTACATTTCTGCTAGACCATTCAAACCCACGTTTCTGACACCAGCAATCCCACAGCCTGATCCTGAAGAAAATATTTCACCCTTGGAGAGGGTGAGGATAGGCCGAACAGAGTATGACACTCTTTCTGATGAAGTAAAACTTGAGATGTCCTTCAATGATTACATGGAGTATCGGAGGAAGGATAGAGGCCAAGGTAGGAACTATGATCAAAGAAGAACCCCAGCACAAGGAGATTGGAATCAAGCTCTCAACAAGGTTACGCTTGCCCATTTTGATGGAAGCGATAATAATTCTGCTCGAGCCTGGTTACAAAAACTAGACAACTACTTGGCACTTAGGCCAATGGCTGAAGAAGAAGCGATTAGATTCGCTACGCTACACCTAGATGGGGTGGCGCATGAATGGTGGTACCATGGCCTAGTCACCTTAGGTCATGGGTCTATCACTAGATACGATGAATTCTCCAATAGATTCATTGAAAGGTTCGAGAAGAAGGACCCAGAAGTGCACTTTAGGGAGTTGGCACAGTTGAGACAATATGGCACTGTGGATGCCTACATAGCTGAGTTCCAAAGACTTTCAGTTATGGTCACTGGAATCACAGAGAGAAGGTTAGTAATCCTATTCACTGAAGGATTGATGGAGCCAATCAAGGGTTGGATCAAAGCTTTTGATCCACCGTCCCTACAAGAAGCAATGAAAAAAGCTAGAAACATGGAGTGGGCTGCTCCCAAAGCTAAGTTCCATTCCAAACCAGCTTTTCACAAAGGAGATAGAGGGAAAAAGTTTCATCAGAAGCCTCACCATAAGGAGTTTAAACCTCAAAAACCCCCTGGCTCAAGATTGGATCCAGAAACTATCAATGAACTCCGTAGGAAAGGTTTATGTTTCCGTTGTTGGGAAAAATGGTCACAAGATCATGTGTGCCCCAAGGGGGCTAAAATTCATCAAATTGAGTTCTACACAGCTGATGAAAGCAATTCTGATTTTTCTGATCAGCAAGCTGACTTTGAGGACAGCGATGAAGAAAATACTCCAGAAGAGTCTGAAGGTGAAAAAGAAAGTGGTGGTACATTGGCTCAGCTTTCGAGCTTCCAAAAAAATGAGTCCTTTAAAGTTCGGGGAATGATCAAAGGGCAACGTATTGTTGCTTTGATTGACACTGGTGCAACACATAACTTCATAGACGAAGTTGTGGTGGCAAAGAAAGGATTGCAAACAGAAGACTTTGAAGGGTTCAGAGTTATGGTTGCGGATGGGTTTCACATCTCATGCACCAAGAGGATTCCGAACATGTCAATGCAATTGGGCAATTACGAAGTCAAGGATGACTTCTATGTGGTCAGTATTGGAGATACGGATGCTGTCCTTGGCATTCAATGGCTGCGATCTCTTGGAGAGATCTCTCTAAATCTGCAAACTATGGAGTTGAAGTTTCAATCCGATGGGAAGAAGGTGGTGTTGAGAGGTATGTCAAATGGTGGTCCTCGGATTGTATCATTCAAGAGGATGGCGAAGTTGATACGTCATGATCAAGTGGAATGGGCTGCTGAGTGCATGATTCTTCCAGCAAGTCCAGCTGAAACTAAAGAAGAGCATCCTCCTGATATCCGATCTTTACTCACCAAAAAGAGTAAAGTGTTTGCTGATTTACCTCCTGGACCTCCCCCTGATCGAGGTTCAGAACACATAATAGAGCTCAAGGAAGGAGCTAAACCGGTGATCACAACTCCATACCGGTATCCGAAGAGGCAAAAGGATGAGATTGAGAAGAATATCCGAGAACTTTTGGAGATGGGTTTCATACGCCCAAGCAAGAGCCCCTTTGCTTCTGCAGTGGTTCTTGTAAAGAAGAAGGATGGTACCATGCGCATGTGCGTGGACTATCGTGCTTTGAACCAAAGCACTATCAAGAATAGATACCCCATTCCCAGAATAGATGAGCTCATTGATGAGCTACATGGGGCTAAGTTCTTCTCAAAGATTGATCTAAGATCCGGTTACCATCAGATAAGGATGAGGGGATCAGATGTGGAAAAGACAGCTTTCAGATGTCACTATGGCCACTTCGAATTCTTAGTCATGCCATTTGGTTTGACTAATGCACCGGCCACCTTTCAGTCTTGCATGAACCGTGTGTTTCAGAATCAGTTAAGGCGGTTTGTGCTGATATTTTTTGACGACATTCTGATCTACAGCAAGACTTGGGAAGATCACCTCAAGCACTTGGAGGAAGTGCTTAGTATCATGGAATCTGAGAGTTTGTTCGCAAAGGCTTCCAAATGTGAATTTGGAATGGTGGAGTTATTATACCTTGGCCACATAATCAGTGCTGAGGGAGTAAAGGTGGATCCGGAGAAGATCAAAGCCGTGGTTGATTGGCCACCACCTGAAAGTTTGACTCAGTTGAAAGGTTTTTTGGGCCTTTGTGGTTTCTATCGGAGGTTTGTTAAGGGGTATTCTCAGAATGCGGCTCCCCTTACTGATCTCACCAAAAAGGGAGCCTTTGTTTGGTCAGAAAAGGCTCAAGTTGTGTTTGAAAAATTTAAGAAGATCATGAGCTCGTGCCCAGTTTTGGCTATCCCTGATTTCTCTAAGCCATTCGAGCTGCAGTGTGATGCATCGGGTGAAGGAGTTGGTGCTGTCCTGATGCAAGACAAACACCCTATTGTGTTTGAAAGCCGGAAATTAAGGGGTGTGGAAAGGTCATATTCAATTTATGACAAAGAAATGCTTGCCATTATGCATGCATTAGCCAAGTTCCGACAGTACTTGGTGGGGAATAAGTTCGTGGTTAAAACAGACCACAATAGCCTCAAGCATTTTATGCACCAGAAGGATTTAAATGAGAGGCAACAGAAATGGGTAAGTAAGCTTCAAGCTTACGACTTTGACATTGAATACGTCAAAGGAAAAAATAATGTAGTGGCCGATGCTCTATCCAGAAGGCCTCATCTTAGCTCATTGTGTGAGCTTACTGCAGACTGGAGAGACATGTTGCTGGCTGATTATGCAAAAAATCAGTTTGCAACCAGCATTCTGGAAGGTACTTTCCATGATGAAAAGTACCAAGTGGTTGAGGGTTTGATTCAGTATAAGGGTAGAATCTTTCTGGTAGCCGATTCTAAGCTCAAGAAGAAGATTCTCTTGAATTTTCATGACATTCCAGTTGCTGGTCACCAAGGGTTTTTTAAGACCTATAGGCAGATCCGAGAAAGGTTTTCTTGGAAAGGTTTGAAGAAGGAGGTTCAACGTTACATTCAGGAATGTCCTGTTTGCCAAGCAAATAAAAATGAGCACACCTTACCAGCCGGTTTGCTGCAACCACTTCCAATTCCCAATCAAAAATGGGAAAGCATTTCAATGGATTTCATCACTGGGTTGCCCAAGGCCCAAGGGAAGGATTGCATTTATGTGGTAGTTGACAGACTCACCAAGTTTGCTCATTTCTTTGCCATTACCAGCACTTTTTCTGCAGCCCAAGTTGCAGATTTGTTTTTTCGAGAAGTGTTTAGACTTCATGGTTTGCCTAAGAATATTGTAAGTGATAGGGACAGTAAGTTCCTAAGTACCTTTTGGCAGGAAATTTTTAGAATGAGTGGTACTGTGCTCACCCCAAGCACGAGTTATCACCCCCAAACTGACGGGCAAACAGAAGTGGTGAACAAGTGGCTAGAAGGCTACTTGAGAAACTATGTGTCAGAACAGCAGAAAGCTTGGGTTAAGTGGCTGCATATAGGCGAGTACTGTTACAACTCTACCTTCCATATGTCAATCAAAATGTCTCCTTTCTTGGCACTTTATGGGTATGAAGCACCCAGCTTTGCAGATTTGGTGTTTGGTGACAGCAAAGCTCCTTTAGCCAAGGATTTGTTGCAGCATAGTCAGGACATAATGAGGTCCTTGAAGGAGAATTTGCAGATTGCACAAAATCAGCAGAAGTTGTATGCTGATCAGAAGCGTATTGAGCGTTCTTTTGAGGTTGGGGATATGGTCTATCTCCGTTTACAACCTTACAGACAGTCAACTCTCAAGAAGAGTGGAGCTGAGAAGCTCAAACCTCGCTTCTATGGGCCGTTTAGGGTCATCAGAAAGGTTGGGGCTGTTGCTTATGAGTTGGAGCTACCTTCAGATAGCAGAGTGCATAACGTCTTCCACGTGTCTCGCCTCAAGAAGGCTCTTGGACACAATGTGGTCGCCTTCTTCACAGTTGCCACCATTGGACGAGGAAGGACAGTTGGTTCTGGTTCCCGAGTCGATACTTGACTTCAGAGAACGTTCCTTGAGGAATAGAACTATCAGAGAATGTTTGGTAAAATGGAAGAACCTGCCGATGGAGGATGCGACGTGGGAAAGTGATGAGATAATGCAGCACCCTAGTTTGCAATTGCTTGAGGACAAGCAATCTTGGGGAGGGCGGACTGTAATGTCCCCTTTCTAAGCGTGACAGTTTCAGTGACCGTTGGCCTTTCGTTGGGAACCCGGAGGCTAGTCGGAAGTTAAAATTAGGGTTTCCTAATTTTGAGGAGGTCATTGTTCGGAGATGTCAGTTTTAATGGCGGATTCCTTCTGGGTTTTCAGAGGGCTTCGCAGTGGTATGATCATTCCGGCATTCTGGGTACTTTTTGGAATTTACTATTTTTAGTAAATTCTATTTTTGGCAGTTTGGCAGATGATGTTCAGCTCGGTTGACTTCCTGTTTCAATGGTCAGATGTTTGGATCAGTTTTGGCTTCAGTGCACCTCCGGAGGGATAAGTTAAGTTATTTCATTAAAGGCACATTTAAATATTATATTTTAATGTTGACCTTGGGCTTAGAAGTAATAACTTAAAGATGTTTTAAAAAGGGGCCATTGAGGGTGGCGCCCTCATTAAATGATTATTTTAATTATTGCCTAAGTCAAGCAAGATGATGTGGGGCGCACTTTTCAAGATGGACTTTTAATTAAAATATCATTTATTAATGCTTTGAGGAAAAGGTACGCCTTCTTGAGAAGATGAAAGTTTTGACCTAAAAGCTGTTTCTAGGGTTTCGTGAAGTCAAGCAGAAATTATAAAAAGGGAGTCTTGTGCATCATTTGGGTCATCTTGGAAATTACACCGTTATGCTGCCGGATTGAATCTGGATCACTTCGAGGGATGAAGACCTCCTAACCATTGGGCATCTCTTCTCGTTTGTAAGACAACGACTAGTGATGAATTTAGTCTAGTTGTGAATGCATTGTATTCCTTGCATCGTAATCTGCATTAGCATTGTTAGTTTATGATCTTGCATGTTAGAGGTTTCCTGATTTTTGCATTTAGCTACAGCAGATTCTGTATTTCATTCATATTTCAAAAAAGACAAAATATTGCTTTGTGGGTATTGGCTATTTCCCTTCCTTTGGTCTAGGCGCCATAGTGTGGCAAGTTGCAGATTTTATATTGGTGTATTCAATTTTTAAAGTAAAATCGCCCCTGTACCTGGGCCGTACCATCTGCAGATCATTGGAGTTTGTGCCATTCAATATAAGCTGCTCTTTGACTCTGTTTTATGTTCCTAAGCTGGGCGCCTTCACTATACTTGTGTTTTGCATGCAATTTTAGATTGTTGGCTTGAGTTTCAAGGGAGTTACGAATTTCCAAGGAATATATATTGCTGTTTTATGAAGAAAAAATACAGTATTGTTATGACAGCAAACAGGGATCTGCATTAGTGCTCTTGGAAGGTGCTGGGAACTCTTAAAGGCTTCACGGAGACATCATTGAAGACTGCGCAGATTTAAAGAGGTTGGATCCGTTCCTTTCCTGCAAGTTAAGCTTATTCTTGGCAGTCATTGAATGCTTCAATATTATTGCAATATTCTTAAAGGCTGATTTGTAATTGGTAGCAAGTAATCATCTTTCAAATTGTATACTGGCAGTAGTACTGTCGGTCTTAGATTCTTGCTCAGTCAGATTGTAATGTTCTCTCTTTCAGCATTTTGATATTGTATGTAATCCATATCCGCCCTATGGTCGCTACTTTCCCGTCTTGGGTCAGCAAGCACATTCTGGGTGTTGAGGGTTTTCAGTTTTCGGCAATTTCCTTCAAGCAGTAGTTTTTGTATTCAGCATTTTCTTTCAAGCAGTAGTTCTGTATTTACTCCGTCATATGGTCGCCCCTCACTCCGCATCGGATTGGGTAGCACATACTTGACGTTGAGTTCCTTTCTGCAAATAGATTAAAGACCCTCTGACCAATGCTCACCCTCAGCGGTGCCATTCTGGTTAGGGTTGCTTTCTTGCACGTTTCGGTTTATCCATCTAACCTTAACGGGTGCATGTTTGTAATTTGTAATCTGAATCATTGAAAAACAAAAAATTTTGGCTCGGTATATTTCATCACCACAATTGAATTGGGACATCCTTCTGGAGTGCAAGTAGTTGAGGAAGCTGAAAGTTCATTCCAAGCGTTGAAGGACAGGCTGGTGAAAAAGGAAGGGAAGTATAAAAGGTTGAAAAAGGAGCACAAGGCATTGGTCGGGTATGTGCAACAGCTGGCACATCCCGTTGCTCAAGGGAACCCACCAGTAGAACTTCCACCTGAGCTGCCCCGGGAACCAATCAGTGGGTTGGAGGAAATGAAGAGAGCTGTACGAGGAGACAAGTGGATAAGCGGTGTCTGCACTGAGGCAGAAAAATTCATGGCTGATCTTGTCTCAGCGTTTCAGAGTGCATCTGGTATCCTTTCACGCCTAGATGATGTCGAGCAGGCTTGGGGAGACACCCATATTTTTCAGGACAAAACTATTCCTCGCCTTGCTGTGTTGATGCGTGTGCCCATGCAAACTTTGGTGAATGAAGGAGTAATCCAGGCAGGCGACAGGTATGATTTTCGTGGGTGGCATTCAGCGGCATTCACTAGAAAGATCTTCTTTGACACAGCGGCTATGGAGTCCACCAGGATCAAGAAAGCAATGAGGAATATTCACAAGGGTATCCTCAACACGTTGGATGCGTTGTTCGCAAGGAGGCTAGCTCATGAGGAGGTAGAGGTGGAAAGATTAAAAGCAAGATTACAGCCTTTCTTTTCTGAGATGAGGACGTTTTCCCAGCTTGACTTTGAAAACATTTCTATGTTTTCAACAATTATTCAGAGTACACAAGATTCTATTGAGGCTTGGGGAAAGTCTTGTGAAAAGCATGAGCAGATGGTGGCAATCCTGGAATATCAGCTTAATCTTACTCCAACAATTTCTGAGGAGGAGGTCGATGAGGTGCTGGCCCGATTCGTAGCATACGCGGTCAGAGAGAAGAACAAGGGAATCCAAGTCATGGACAAGAATCTTCTAGAAGGGTAGTGGGCATTAATTGCTCATGATGGTCAAGGAGGAATCTGCTATTTTTGGGAGCATTTATGACACCACTCCACCTTCTAGCGGTTTTTAGGGAAAAACTTGTCTAGGGATGAGGTGGCTCGATCTAAGCCCTCCGTTGTAATTCAATCTGGACCGTCCGTTGGACTTGGCCAGCTATATAAGGGGGAGTCCCCCTTCATTTGTAATAGTTAGAATCAGAAGTAGTCAGCATAGTGGATTTTGAAGCAGAATAGAGAGTAGATACTATTGAGTTAGAGTAGTTCTCATTGCATTGTTGAAGAAGAAGGGGATTCTCCCTTTGAGAATTTTGTAGGAGATTGTCACAAAGGCTAATCATAATAAAGCATTTCATTGATGGTGAATTCAAACTTTGTTGTGAGTAGTTCGTGAGGTTTCTTCTTCCTTTGACTTCAACTAGGACTTAAGTTCATGCTAATAGTTAGATATGGATGCTTATGTTTGATGTAAGTGAGCTTCTTTTATCCATACCACTAACAATCTTACTGATGGTAAGCTTGTCTTGCGTGGTCAACTGGAACACTTTACACTTAATTTCGGTCAAGATTCATGTGTAGTTATGCATCATTGTGATGGTAGTTGCATTATTGAATCGTGATTTGAACATCTTTCTTATCCTTTGAAGATTGCACTTACTTTGTTGAAGCTGTCCAACAGGAGGCTAGACAATGTTTGTTTGAAGTTCATTGAAATTGAGCATAAGACCCTTTGCATTTAGGTTAGAATTTAAATTTTCGAAATCTCTGCAGCCATTCAAATTCCACACACTTCTGGTTAGTTTTAGGAAACTCGCACTTCAAAGCCAAATCATTCGCACAAAATCCCTTTCAAAAGCATATATTTGTTGTTACTGCACGTATTCTAAACAATTGCGTAAGTCCCCTCGTAAGAACACAGCAAATACACATCAACCAACTGGGTCTATTCGCATTAAAGGAACCTTGGAGTTGAAAGCATGATCTTACTCGCAATCTTAGCATGCTGAATACTTTGTTCAAGAGAGAATAGGGTATCCGTTGGGAAACTTTGTTCTGCTGATTGGTGTGGTCACAAAAACCACGTCAACAGGTTACTTGCGCAATTACATAGCTGGACAGCAGAGAGCTTGAGTGAGGTGGATATACCTCTGTGAGTATTGTTATAACTCTACTCACCACATGACGATACAGATGACGCCCTTCATGGCATTGTATGGGTATGAGGCGCCCAACCTTTTGGATCTGATATTGAGTGATAGCAGAGTGCCGAGTGCAGGAGATATGATGCAGAGTCAGCAGGACATCTTGAGGTCTCTCAGAGACAATATCCAGCGGGCATAGAATCAGCAGAAGCAGTATGCTAATCAGAAGAGGGTTGAGCGTTCCTTTGATGTGGATGATATGGTGTATCTTATGTTGCAGCCGTATCGTCAGTCTACTCTGCGGAAGAGTGGTGTAGAGAAGTTGAAACCTCGTTACTATGGTCCATTCCGTGTTATCAGACGAGTGGGCGAGGTTGCATATGAGTTGGACTTACCAGTAGATAGCAGGGTTCACAACGTGTTTCATGTTTCTCGCTTGAAGAAGGCATTGGGTCAGCATGTGATACCCTCTCCAGTTCTGCCACCCCTTGATGACGAAGAGAAATTGATACTAGTACCTAAGGCCATCCTCGAGATGAGAGAGAGACACCTTCAGAGGCGGGTGATCAGGGAATATCTGATCAAGTGTAGAGATTTTCCAGTTGAGGATGCTACATGGGAGTCTGAGGAGATTTTACAACATCCAGAGTTGAGATTGCTTGAGGACAAGCAATTTCAGGGAGGGCGGACTGTGATGTCCCCATCCTAGTCAGCGCAACTGGATATGTGGTTAGCCTATCATCCTGGTCCTCGTAGGCTGACAGATATGTGTAGAGGATCAATTGAGGCAGTTACCCGGTGTTCAGAAGCTTCATTCTTTCAGTTGATTCAGGTTGGGCCTTCGCAGAGTCATTCGGAGAGGTTTTTCAGATACTTACTATTTTTAGTAAGTTAGGCAGGCAGAAGTTGCTATTTTTGGCAGGGCACCTGGTTCAGCTGGTCAGCTCAGATTCGACCCAGTGCATCAGTTTGTTGGTCAGATGGAAAAATAACGGAGTATTTAATGATTTATTAAATAATTAATATTTTGACTTTATATTATAAAGTCACTTTATTAATGTATTTAAATATTATGATAATGGCGTATTATAAAGTATTTTAATACTTTATAATAAAGTGGCATAATTAATATAATGAATAAGTATTTATTCATTAATGATGGGGGCGCCAATTATTAAAGATTTTTCCTAAGTCCAAACAAGCGAATTTAATCATTTATTTAAATGATTATTAAAAAGAGGGTTTGGTCGAATTTCTCAAGAGGGGTATATATTGACTGCCAAGACAAATCGAACTCTTATGTGATGATTATTCAATTTGTCTTCTTTTTGCTCTGAGCATTGAAGTTTGCAAAACCTAGGGTTTCAGCAGACGTTTGATTTTGAAGAACGATACCTCTTCAAGATCGGGCATACTGAGACTGTGAAATACCAGTTGAAGCTTGTCGCGCTCGGTGACTTCATACAGAGGTTGCAGTTGAGCTTTATTGATCAATTCAGGAAGATTCTATCAAAGGTTATTCATCAATTATTGGTGGCGCATCATTTGAGATTTTTACACAAAGATCTGGCACTTCCTTATTAAATCCGTACCATATTGAATGCTGCTGGTTGGCCGTACTTTCTTGTACCAGCTAGGGCCGTACTTCTTCATCTGGAGGATACGCCTTCATCTTTGGCCTTCTGCCTGCTGTAGTATGGGCGCCTAAGTATTCTGAAGCTTTGGGCATGGGATTTGGAGTCTGGAGATTGCTTTTTGACATGGGCCGTACATTTCTTATCTATTCTCTAGTGGCTGCAAGAAAATCAGGTTCCATTGAAATAAAGTCGTATTTACTTCATATGTTCAATTTTATATATTGTATGTGCTTTGGAAACTTAATAAATATATGCGCCTACATCTTCTGAGCATTATCAAAGCATATTTACTGTCTTTTGATTTATTATGAATTTTTAAAGCATTTTTAGAGCAAAATCGCAGCTTCTTGTTTATTGTCAAAAAACCTCAAAAACACAAAAAAATACAAAACGATCAAAAATCAGAATTTGCAGTCAGGGTTTTGGGTTGAGAGACACCTGGTCTCTTACATTGAACAACACCACCACTTAACCATTGCACTCTGACTGTAACAGGAATTACAGACTTGTATTGTTATCTTTAGATTTGAGGATACAGGAAGAATTTAAGTTTTATTTTATTCTAAAATATTAATGAGGATATAAAAGGAACCCTTGATGGCCCTAAATTTTGTAGTTGAAACTTGAGGAGTTTTGATGCACAAGGAGGATACTGCTTGTGTGTGCATGATGCCCAGTGATTGGAGAAAAGAAAAACAAAATTCTACTTTTCTCCCTTTTCAATTTCAAAAATTGAAGAGAGGGCAAGGGTAGGAGAATGCAATCTTTACTTTGCAAACCTGGATTAGCAACACAAGAGAGCAAACAGTGGGAATTGTGTGTAATAAGTGGAGATGCAAAATACTATGAGCAACTCCCAGCCTCTCCTTCCCCAAAAAATCAAAATGCCAACTACTGAAGTCAATGCAATTGAAGAACTGTTTTCTGATCCAAAGGTTGGAACTCTTAAAAATAAAATTGAGTGTGAAAAAGTGCTGAAAACAGACCATCAGTAGTTTACCAAGGGACAATCTAGTCCAAAATGGGAAATTAAGGCATAGGGTGAAGATATTTTTGCCAACAATTTGTATGATTATTAACCAGAGGAGTAAAATGAGATTAGCATATAGAGATTGAAATTAAACGAGGTGTATATCTTTGAAACCATTTGTCACTGTTGGTAGGAATAGCTAAGATAGATATCTATATCATAAAGCACTTGTTGGTATGAACATCTTTTGCTTTACAATAGTACTGTTTTTTGGGGATAGTTTAGAGGTCTGATATGATCCAGAGGATAAGCATATGTCAATGCATTCATCTAGAAGTAGAGGACAAATATAGAATTAATCTAATGCTCTTTTATTTTAGCATTTCTGATTTTTGACCTCTGTGTTCTCTGATAGACTATCAGTAGAAGTTTGGAACCACAATGACATGTTAATGTAAGATTGGTGTTACATGATTGCCATCTAGAATAAGACTAGTAACTTCCCAGAAGCCCCATTCTATGAGGCTAGCTAGCTCTCATAAATGTGTTGGAACAAGTCATTGGGTTTTATATTCCACAAAAATATTCTTAGTCTTCGAAAGTTTTAAATTTATTCTTGGAATTGGTAGCTGTTTTACAGACACGTCAATTTGTGTGAAAGATTTTGTGAGATTCTATATTCGGTATTAAGATAACTGAAGTTCCTTTTGGATCATTCAAAATTGAGTTTTCAACTTTAAAATACATGCTAATATCTGCAACATGTCTATCTCTATCTATCTTATTGAGTTGGTGCAGGATATTAAGTGGTTGCAATCAATTACAAGTTTACCAATTTTGATGAAGGGAATACTAACTGCTGAGGATGGTTTGTATCCATGTTTGGATTCCTCTTCATTTTCTGAATTTTCTGTCATTGGCTTTGAGTATTCTTCACATATTGTTATGGTACATTGCTTACAATCTTTATAGATTTGGACCATGACCCACCATAAGAAATTCATCTTATTGAAAAAGCAAATATAAAAAATAATAACTTAATTATTTTCATGTTTAACAGCTGAATTGGCCATACAAGCTGGTGCTGCTGGAATTGTTGTTTCTAATCATGGTGCTCGTCAACTTGATTTTTCACCAGCATCTATTACTGCTCTTGAAGAGGTTATTTATCTATTGTTCCTTCAATACAAAGGATTTGGTTGTGTAAACTAATCTGTTCTAAGGTTATTGTTAGATAAGCTGCCAACTGAAATCATGGAATTTTTTGTAGTGAATACAACATTTTTCAGTTAAAATACAGATACCAATGTAGTTTATAATACTATTTATGTCCTTATGAGGGAACATATTCAAAAAACTTTCTTCAAATCGGCAACATATAAAAAAGAATTATGCAACAACTGACATGATCAATATACAAGTTGGGGTCAGATTGATAGTGTATAGAACCACTCACAATAGGGTAATATCCATCTGCTAATACAAATCTTGAGGGATTTGATTAATACAAAGTCTTCATCAACTTACATACAAAGGAAGAAGAGCCAGTGTTGAAAAAACTGGTGTTAGTGGCAGATTAAACTCATCATCTAGATTGTCATTTAGGAAGGCAGACATCCTGTTCATATGGTGAAACTTCCAGTGAGAAGTAACTGGAGAAATAATAATGCAAATTTTAGATATCCTTGCGATTGTGAGAAAGGTATCAATGTAATTAGTGCCCTTAAGAGAAACCCATGTTCACCAATTGGCCAGGTGTTTTCTACTTTTCCATTCATGGTAAACTTGATTTTGAATACCTTTTACAACCAACAAGATGTTCGCAATAGGTGTTGTCATTGATGTCAACCTATTATGGGTTGTCATTGATGTCAGATGTGTATGATGAAGTCTATATATATTCCGGAGATAGTGCAAGTGCAGAGATATGGTCAGCAATACAGTTAGATGTATGAATGCTGATTTGATTGGTGTCTATGAGTGATGCGGTGGTTGGTACACTTGTTCCAATATGCTCCTTGCATGTCTATGATAGTATCATTCCCGATTGGTGTACCGCACATTGAGATAAGTTGCAGAAGTTTGGCAAAGGTTTTAACAGTATAGTCACTATAACAGAGTCATGACTTTTTGGTCCACATCCTTTCGCAGAGTAATTTCTTGTCTTGCGGTTCAAGAGATAAGTTGGTTGTGTTTTGAAGGTATTATATCCAAGAAATCAAGTCTTTACTCCTTCTGCAAAAAGAGTTAAAGCTAACAGTGTTCCGGTCTGTGCAATATAATGTTAAAGCTTGTTGGAATGCTCTGCATTCCTCCGGTGAGACAGTGTGAACATGCGGACTTGGGAATATGTTTAAAAAGGGGTAAGAGTTATACCTTGCAAGTCTTAGGTGTTTTGGTGGTCGGCAAGATCATTTTTCAAATAACAGTTTGCTACAGCTTGTCCGAAATGCTCTGTTCTTGTACTTTCAGTGGGTTTCTCCTCTTCCACTAGCGTTTTATGATCAAATACTTAAGGAAAAGGTTGAATGAATATTGTGCATGATCTACAGCACCTACATCTTGGTCTGCAAGATGATTTTGGTACCTCCCCAACTGTGTGAAGTCAAATAGTGAGAGTGTTGATGGTATTGATACTATTTGGGTCGACATGACTTGTTTCATTCTCTACGGTTGATCCTGATCAATTAATCTTGTCTTGAAGAATGTATT